>LR753365.1:355539-389127 GCA_902729485.2 Mus minutoides | reverse complement strand
TGGTGGTGATGATGGTGATGGTGGTGGTGGTAGTGGTAGTTAGTGGTGGTGGTGGTGGTGGTGGTGGTAGTGGTAGTGGTAGTTAGTGGTGGTGGTGATGGTGGTGGTGATGGTGGTGGTGGTGGTGTGTGTGTGTGAGTGTAAACAATCTTATCTGGGGAAACAGGACGACGTGGTCTGGGGAAAGGATTCAGCTTTTTTGAGCTCCAGGCTCCTCAGCTATAAACCCCACTGGCCCGCTGTGGGCAGTAAGCACAGTGGGGGTGATACATTCTATAATGTGTAGCACTGGCAGTCATGAGAACTTTATATAAATTGAGCAAAAGTGAAAACGCTGAACTGCAGCTTACTCAACAGCTCCTGGAAAATGAGCAGTTATATTATTTTATAAATGTTGTCAATTCCTTTCCTGTTATTTCCCTCTATCCTCTATCAGCCTCAAAATCATGCAGGGCTAGTCTTCCATTTCTTTGTTTTTTTTTTTTTTTTTTTCCTTTTGTTTTTTTTCCAAGACAGGGTTTCTCTGTATAGCCCTGGCTGTCCTGAAACTCACCCTGTAGACCAGACTGGCCTCGAACTCAGAAATCCGCCTGCCTCTGCCTCCCGAGTGCTGGGATTAAAGGCGTGCGCCACCACGCCCGGCTCTAGTCTTTCATTTCTTAACTCTTTCCCCAGAAGGTACTAGACCTTCCTAGGCAATGGAGTGAGGACAAGACTTCAGGCTGGGACCACTTTTGGCTCTCCCTCTCCAAGTAGAACCAGAAAGGTATGGTGACAGAGGGATGGACAGATGGACACCATGAGGGCCTGAAAAGATCAAGTAAAGAAGCACTACCCTAGGCTTAGCCCTGCTTCTCCAGGCATGGCCCCTGTGTGTGGGAAAGGTGAAGGCATGATTGGCCAGACCTGTAATTCCTAGCAGGGCCACAACCCTTTCTGGCTGTGCCTGGTGCTTTAAAGCTGTTGCTGTAGACGTGCTCCTAGCTCTGGTTCTCCATCAAGTTTGTATCCATGGTGGGAGGAATACCCAGTCCGTTCCTGCCCTAAAGTAGCCTGAACCAGGGGTAGCCAGGACCCACGGGTGACTGACCCACACTTTATAGACAAAGCTTTTGTTGGGTGGTATTCCCTGGAAGAAAGATTCTAGATGGCAGAGGGACCCTGGAACCCTTAGAATTCAGTACCTACAGTCTAGTAGTCTGGAGTGGTTGAAGATAGGCAGTGGGTACAAGAGGTAGGAAGTAGTGGGGCCAAGGGCATTACTACATTGAGAACGTAGATAAGCAAGAGGGAAGTAGCTGTCCCCACAGGAAGGCCCTGCACTCACTGCTGGACACTGCCATGGCATCTGGGGACCTCTTAAGTAAGTGAAGGGGCCAGGTGCCTTGCTCTGGGGAGAGGGGAGAAGGCCTGATGACTTCACTCTGAGAAGTCTCTTCCTATACTCCTGAGGGCCCTGGAAGGGAGCAGAGGGGGCACACAGGATTCTCAGAGGAGTTGGGGGGCGGTATACTGCATACTCTCTGCCCTCAGCTGGGCTGCTCTGTCTAGTGCAGGTTAATGAGGAATGGTGATCTTTTCCCAGGGTCCCGTAGCAGAGATTTGATGCTGAAAGCTTCCCTGGATACTTGTGGGATCCTGGGTGGCTCCCAGTACAGGCCATGGAGTGAGCACATTGGGGCTCAGGTCCTTGGCAAAAGCTGTGTGTGTGCCCTGGGACTGCCCTCACTGGTACAGGGCAGTGTTCTGAAGGCAGGATACTTGTGCTGGGATCAGACTCATACCCACTGCCCAGAAGTTGCCCTTGGCTTGGAGTTTCGCACGGTCCTGGGGCACCTTAAGGACATAGGGATTAGGGGAAAGGTTGTGGTGCATGGAGTCCTGCCAGCTCTCACAGTTGTCCCTCAAGAAGTGGATCACCACCTGACCTGATGGATGGATGATCTGGGCCAGCTTCCACCAGAAGAAGGAAAGATATAGCCTGAATTTCCAAAGTGATCATAGCCAACAAGGTGTAGGGATTATCTCTTCTTCTTCCTCATGGGGGGTTATGAGGGACGGTCTTCTTTTGGGGAACTCAGCTGAGGTAAAGCCCCATGCAAGGGAGACAGCCCTGGGTTAGGGCCTATCCCAGCAGAGGGCTCGGGGTAGGTGGACTGCATGTGTGGAGGCGGGGTCCCAGCATCATCAGAGATCTCAGGAGCAGGGTGAGGACTGGGACGCAGCTCAGTGTGGGGGATGTTTGCCTAGCATGGATGAGGCCCTGCACTCAATAGCTACAAAAATATACATAAAATAATAAAAGTAAACAAAGCTCAGGGTGAGGGTAGAGAAGGACGGTGGCCGAGTGTGGGAGGAAGCCAATGTGTGAGTGGACGGGACAGAGACACAGGCAAGGAGCTGTAAGGGTGTTACTACTTAGTGAACGGGACAGAGACACAGGCAAGGAGCTGTAAGGATATTAGTACTCAGGATGAAAACTCAAGAAGCTGAATGGCCTGAGGAAAATGGGGCCCTGTCAGGAAGAAACTGTCCAAGGCGGCCCCCCAGCACTCGCCCACTCCTTGCCACCAAGCTGGCTCTGGGTACTGGTCTAGATGTTCCTTTCCAGTAGCAGACTTCCTTATTTCTCCCCAGCTCTCAAGACCCCTCTCTCCCACTTTGCTTTTCTTGGCTCTTCAGAGCCTTGAACAATCTTGGGAAGAGTTGACTTTAGGGACCAGCAGAGTTGAGGAAGGGGAGAGAATGTCTGGGAAGTAACCCAGGCCCAAATCCCGACAGGCACTCGACTCACTGTTCCTTTGCACTTGCTGCTTCTGTATCATCTAGTAATGTCACTGCCCTTAGTCATCGGGGTGGCCGAGAAAGCAAAGCATGGGGAGCAGTCTTCCAGGTCGGGAATGGTGAGGGCTGCGGAGCACTGTGGGAATGTGTGGTATGTCGGTAGGACTGTAACTTGAAAGTACCTTGATCATGACTTGTGAATAGTCCTGATACTTCAGATTCTGACTGAAAACTTCCCGAAAGCTCACGTGCTAATTCAGATGATTATTTTTAAATGAATGCTTTTCTTTTGGTAATGTACACAAATCATTTCAGTTTACTTGCTTTGTGAATTCTAATTAATTAATTGACTCTAACAGGAGAGTCCTTTTCTACCTTAACATGAACCTGTAATTTCAGTGGAAAACAATGATAGTGATGAGTCTGATCATGGTGGAGAAACGTGGGCTCTGAGCAGCCAAGCAGATGTTACCAATGCACACGTGTCCTCTGAATCAGTCTTTTGGGTAGAATAGTAGGTTGGACGATGGGGTTTGGAGTACAGGGATGATTGGCAGGCTTAGAGGCCCAGGTGACTGTTGAAGGGAAGCAGTGACAAACACAGGTGCGCCAGCCACAGCACCAACCATGTGGATCATGTCAGAAGTGCGGATACAGGCATTCTCATGTACTGCCTGGCTACCGAGGATATGTCCTAGATGCCAAATGACCATGTGACTGACACGCCAAAGGAAAAAACCCAGGCATTTTTCTGCCCACTCATTTTATACCTAAGAATTAAGTTAGAGAGAATTACTAGAGAGGTAAACAAAGCTATTTGGAAAAGGTCACTTAAAAACTATAAGCCTACCTAGCCAACTGGGAGAAAGATAGTCTGATGTTTATTCACAAAGATCCTGAAACAAAAGAAGCAACACAGAAATACACAGGAAGCTACCCAATGTGAGGTATGATTTTGTTTATTTAAAGTGTATTTTACAACAGGAGGACCCAATTCAGTTCTAATAACTATTATAGACTTTTAAAAAATGCAAAGAAAGAGTCCATTCATATCTTCTATGCCCTGGTGAGACCCCTAACGTTGTACTAGGAATAAGGTATCATTCTCTGTTCATATTAATGGTATCCTGATGTTTATGACATTTAATTCAATGATACCTCTTTCAAGTCATTCTTTTAAACTTTCCCCCACTAAAAGATTATTTGGAAGCACACAGAAGACTCTTGAGTTTTACTAACATAGAGGAGACCATTACAATGTGTAAAAAAACCCAAAACCCAAAACCCAAAAACCAAAAAACCCCCGCAAAAACCAATCTACAAAATCCCTAGTGTTGGCAATGCCTCAGGGCAAAAACAAAAACATAATGTTAGTGATTATTAAGGGTAAAAATGGGAAAGGAGGAATGTGTGGGTCAAAAATGACAAGTCACATATCAGCTAACTATAGGAATGGAGGCATAGGCCTTATGAGATGAGAACCATGCAATTGCTAAGAGGATTAAAGGATAGCCATGAACATGTGAACACTGAGGTATCTGGTGAGACTTAGGAACTTGTTTTTCCAGGATGTAATAGGTACATTGTAATCACACTTTTAGAGTCTGTACTTTTAGGAGAGACCTAAAACAATATACAAATGACATGAAACAATTTTATATCAAATGATCTCCATGAGAGGGCTGTATTTAGATGGGGGAGTGTCAAAGCAAGCCTAGCTGCTCTGGAGTTGTCAGAACTGGTTATGATACAAGAATTAATTCTACTCCCCTGTCAACTTTTTTCTATCTTGTATTGGCCCACAGTAAAGAGTTCAAATGATCTGTGAAGGCAACATTCCCCTTAGTGTTGTACAGTGAACCTGTTGTCTATATGCTAAGCATTGTGGCTCTGTCATGAAAGATAATGGATCATGTCAAAGACAAACAATTTATGTACAATGTATGATGCTCACAGCTTCCAGGAACTAAGAAATGCATACAACTGTTTTTGAGACTTTGACTTCGACCTGTTATTCTAGCGTGATATTGATATTACTGAGGCTAAATACTTATTTTCTTAGCATGAGATGGATATACATGTAACACTATAATACACAATTTCAGTAGTCACAGCTTTCTGCAAATGTAGCTTTTGCTGGGGTTGGAGGTCGAGGTGGTGGTGGTAAGGGGGTGGGTGAAATAATTATTCTTCAGGATGCTTTTCAGGCAGATGACTTTTTATCACATAGCTCCTAACTGCTGTACAACATTTGTTCAGACACTTCACCACAATTGATCCTGTAGGCTGTACCAGACATTTACTATATGCCTAATTCTCAAATAGAGTAAAGAAAAAGCTGGTGGTCTATGGCCCTTGCCCTCCAATGTCAGCTCAGTAGGAAGACTACATATACACAGGATGAGGGCTGTATATGAGGCAGTACCACTACATCTCAAAGAGCAAGTAGGGGATACAGGAAAGAGGGTTCTTTTGTCTCAAGGAGTTGTGCTTTTCAGTGTGTTACGCCTACCTGATGCCCCTGACCACAGAAGATAAGTCAAATAAGAGGATAGTAGTCACAGTCACCTTGCAAAGGGCTACCTCCACATGGTTCATGAGTACTACTCACTTTTGGGCTAGTAGTTCCCAAAGACATTTAGGACAGTCCCCAAGGCATTTGTGTCTCAGGCTGGTTTTCAACTTGTCCCCTCTGTGTCTGATGTGTAAAGTTCCCCTAACTAGAGCAGGACTTCTGTCTAGTTATCTGACCAGGTTTTTCCAGGCTGTTCCTCATTGTTATGGCTCCTATAGAAATGCTCTTCTGTCTTTGCTGCTGTCTCCAATGGTCCTTGTTCATCCAGCCCCTCAGATCTATTCATCCTTGGATTCCTTCCTACTGCTTTCCTACCACCTGCTAGCCTGAGGAAGCCCTGTTTATAATCTGTTAGGATATAGCTTAGAACCTAACTCAAAGCAGGTACTGCACAGTCTGTGGTATGCATAAAACACAGGAGGAAAACTGAGGGACGTAGGGAGTTGGCTTATATAAAAGGAGTATGGAGGTCCACAAAGAAAGTAGAGATAGTGGCTTCATTAGTGTGAAGCATCACATAAACGGTACCATGGGAGGGAACTGGTGCTCAGGGGTAGCATGCAGAGAGACAGGTGGTCAAGGAGCTTGGCAAGTTCCAGGAAATGCCAACATGCTAGTGAGCTAGGACAGGTAGAAAAATGTGCCACCAAAGGAAAGTACAAAGGAGGTGACAGAAGGAGATAGGAAAGCAAGCGGCTAGAATGTGTAGAGTGATGACACTACAGACCAGACCCACGGGGATAATAAAGATGTTCCTGGATTTGATTCCTGGGGGGTGTGTACTGTGTTCTTTCATGGTAGGCTGGATGGCAAGAATGAGGAGGAGATAAAGGAAAGAGACCACACACAAAACACAAACTTTTCTCATGAGGTTGGCTCTGTTGAGGAAAAAGATACTAGGGTTGGGATGTAGGGAGAGAGGAAGAGTGGGAAATTCCAGCCCAGGGAGGGCAGCCTAAGTTGGGCTGGCATAACAGGTTGTCTGCCACAGTCTCCTACATGCCATGCATAGCATCTGGTACAGCCACCTCAGCTAGATAGCTGGACAGCTACATATACTCGCCCTGGGGCTCTGAAGAAGTGTTAGGCAACACTACAGAAATCCAGAAGCAAAGAAATGCCAAGTAGAGACTATGCAGAAGGCAGTCTGCTTTGGAGTGGAGGCAGGACACCTGGTGAAGGTCTCAGTAGAAATTAAGGGTGGAGACTGCAGGGAGAGGACTGACCATAGTACTGAGTATCACTGCAGTACCAGAGGCCCAGCTTCTCTCCCAATCAGGATAATCACCACAAGGTGCTGCTGAAGACCTGATAGAGCACAGCCCTTATCTCATGGGCTAGCCTCCATTGCTAAGTGTCTGCTCACTGGCATCCCGATACTTAGCCAAGGGACAGAGTTCCATGGAGCTCTGTACCTTTGTTCCAGGGCTACTTCTCTGTGAGACTGGCTCTCTAGGTCTTCCTCCACCTGTCCACTGTGATCATGCCCCCACAGCAGAAGTGCAACTGCAGTTCCAAGTGAGTGATCATGGCTAGTTTTATGATTAGATGCATGAGTCCTGAGGTCACTACTGATGACTAAGCTGCAAGCTGTAGGTGTGCTGAGAGCCAGGCATTATTGAAAATAAATGTCCAGATCTTTCTGGTGAGCATGGACCCAACTGGGAATACCAGAGCAGAGGCTCCTATGTCAAAGTGGGAGTATATCTCATATCTTCCTGCTCAAGTTATTCTGGATTAAGAGGCACCTTAAGTTTCCTAACCCAAAATCCTCTACTTAAACAGCTAAAACTTTCTACCGCACATGGAGCAAATTCTGAGGCTGGCTCTGAAGGCTGGCTCTGGTCAGACCTCAGCACATCCATCGCCTCAGAAACCCCCTCTTCAGTACTACTATCTCAGTGCACCAGACAAGCAGCACACTTCTGCTTCCTTCTCCTGTAGAAACCATTTCTTTCACCTAGATGTCGTGTTCTCTCTCTCTGTCTCTCTCTGTGCCTATTTCTAACTTGTGCCTTTCCTAAAGCCCCTCTCAAGTTTCCCTTCTCCCTCCCAAGAATACTATAGTGTTTGATATCTATATTATTCACTGGGCATTTAAACATGCACTGCCTTTGTGTTCTTTTGGTATGTCTACCCCCCCCATCTAAACAGCAATTTTTAAAAGCACGCAAAAAAAAAAGAGTGTACAGTAAATATAGGTACTCCAACAGAGTGGCCTAGGTACCCTTCCTACTTAGCACAAGAATGAAGTGTAGAGTGGCATGGTGCTCTGTAGTTGAGTGAAGACAAGAAAGTTACACTCGAATTTAAAACACTGAAAAAGCTTGTGATTTTAGATAAATCTGTACACCTGTTTACACTGCTTTGTTAAAATAAGTTCAGCTGATCCAGTCTTATCTGAGGTTACTCTGAAGAGGAACAAGATGAAGCTGATAGTCTTTTTTAAAGTTTCTTTTAAAGTTGCAACACTTTAGGACTGATTCAAAATTTAATCACATTTTCATGGCAATAATTTTTAAAAAATATAAAATGGTATTTACAGAGATGAAAGAAATTCCCGACCCTCAAATATGAGGAACAGTTCAAACTGAAGCACTTGAGCTTGGTCTTTTAATCAGGGGACAGCACATATACTATAGTGATTGCTTTTAATCAATCAGGGGACAGCACATATACTATAGTGATTGCTTTTACACCAACCACACATTTTGGTCTTAGAAGCTCAGTATCTAGAACTAAAGAAGGTAAGCAATACTTTCTACAGCTACCATATAGAATTACATTGTTTACTAGAGCAAATGCTACCATATAGAATTACACTGTTTACTAGAGCAAATGCTACCATATAGAATTACATTGTTTACTAGAGCAAATGCTACCATATAGAATTACATTGTTTACTAGAGCAAAACCATTCAAAACTTCTGAAACAGTAACCATTCAGAAATTGGTGACTTGGCAATAAATCTATCTAAAAGAAACTGTGTCTGAGATCTATACTGTAACACAAAGCTTAGATTTAGAATATTTTAAAATTTCCTTTAACTTACGGAGCAGACACATTTTTCTTAATAAGTATTCTTACTACACTTTCTGACTTGAGCTACTCTGCAAACTTTAAGACAAAATTTTAATTTTTGGAACAAATTTGTAACTATAAATATGCTAATCTTGGTACTGACACAACTTAGGTTTACACTAAGAAATTAATTTATAATTAGCTTTTATTAGTCTGTCTATAATGAGGCTTACTTAGTGCTTGTGGTACACACCCTTCCTTACTCACAGACTGCTTTGAAAATGAAATGAGATAAGACAGGGAAAAGCAAGCGACTAATCCTGTGATCCAGCCCCAGCGCTTTATGGCCGAGGCGCGGCATCACTCCTTAAATATGATGCTGATACAACGCAAGTCGTGTTGGTCAGTGATTCAGAGAAGAATGTAACCAATCAACTTAGGTTTCCTTTCCTTTTAAGCAGAAACAGTCCCTGTCTTCCCCACCCGTGTGTGTGTGTGTGTGTGTGTGTGTGTGTGTGTGTGTGAGAGAGAGAGAGAGAGAGAGAGAGAGAGAGAGAGAGAGAGCGTTTTTTGGTTTTGCTTTTACTAAGGAAGAACTTGCAATTACAACTTGGCTAACATTAAAACTCTCGTGACGTTTCTCATCTTTACACACTCTGACCCTCTGTGCTCTTCCTTGACTACTTGTAAGCCACACTGAAGCACTAGGCTAACTCTGCTTTATTTTAGTGAAACGGCAGATTAGACAAACAACAGCATTTACCTTTAAAGGTTTTCCGAATTTTCATGTTTTTGGCAGCTGAGTACCGCACTTCTGCGCTGCCTAACTTTTACAAACCTAGCTGGAGCACAGCAGCACACACAGCGGCAAAGCAACACACCCGGCTCTGCGCTCAGCTCAGCCTGCACGCTCCAGAACGGTACCACTAGATAACACAGCAAATGTGTGCCTGCCGCAACGGCATTGCCATCCACAGGGTGGCAGCACTGAGAAGAGAGCAGAGCCAAGCAGCAAGCACACTTGGATGCCAATGGAAGGAAGCACACCAGTGTGTCTGAATCCTGATTAGGAAAAGAGTTCGTAGACACACGGGCATTTTGGTTCTAATTAACAAGCTCCTTTTAATTCTGGCAAAGGAATCATGGTCTGCAGAAAGGCTATCATGAGTCAGCCTCGGAACGGGATCCTTTCTTCTCTTCTCAGCTGTTTTCTTCCCCTATTCATGCAGTGACCAATAATGGGTGAACTGAGTATAATTTCATTCAAGTATGACGCAGGGCCAATGTCGAACAGAATAGCTATACCTGCAGTGCCTATGCTGAGCTAATCTGAGCTATGGTTTAAAGTGCTTCAGGACAGCTCTTTCTTTTAAGAACAGCATGCTGTGAGAACAGGGCATGCTTAAGAAATAAAAGTAGTACGAAAAGCTTCAATAAAACTGAATTAAGTCTTAATATCCACAAAGAGGACTTCTGAAGAAAACACTGATAATAGTACTTTTAAAAAACACTGAAGTAGCACTGTCCTAGTAAACACGTAATAATTAAACACAACATATGTGCAGTTCGGTACTAGGCTGTTAGCACTTTTCTTAGAAAAATAACCAAAATGATTGAAGATATTAAGTTCTTTGATGTCATTTTGGCCATTTAAAATATGTTTACAAACTATCAAAGGACAAATGCTTAAGACCTTTTGCAGACCTCTACACTTTTTGATTTTTATATCACTACTATTATTTTTAACATTATTTTATTTACAAACTTCTGGGGCTGAAAAACAGATTCAGAAACAAAATCCAATTCTTTTGATTAAAATTCTGTCATTTCACCAGCAAATCAATTTATTCAGGTAAATGTTTAAATCTCATTTTTGTCCAATTAAGTTTATTATTTGATGGTTTGTTTTCATCCCAATTTGGGTAAACAACTATGGTAACACGTCTTCACACACAGCGCTGTGAGGCATGAGAAATTATTTTCAAGGAATGCCTTATACTATTTTATTTTTTAGAACTGCGAAAGAAATCCCTGGGAAGGCTGACCATGCACTCTCCATAGAGCAGGATGAAGTCAGCTCTGCACAGCATCAGTCCTGAGGACGCACAGGCTTTAGGAGGAGGCAGAGCACACACTGTCACTGGGTCCTACAGATGCACACTGTACTCACCGGGGCTTCCGAGTAAGAACAGCAGGCTTGTTGTCACCACTCTTGGGATAACCTGCTTTATTGTATGTCCGATTCTATCTTAATGCTGAAATCACATGCATTTACCAGCAATTTTCAAATAAAAGACTAATATTAGAAGAGAAAGACAACCAAGATAGAAATTTACTCAATTAAATTATCCCAGACAATAACAAATTACCGAAACACGGGAAGAACATTTTCTAACATTTACTTAAGCAAATTTAAAGGCACTAGGAGAGCAAATTTATATTTCAAACTGAGCATGCAATCGGGCACACTGGACACACCAGTGCTGATTTAAAGAATATGATATGTTTTACCCAAATATGTAAAGTAACATTTTCTTCAATGAACTTTAAAAAATTATGACAAATTCCATGTCAATGTAATACAGCTAATTTCTCTTCTTCAGAGTGGTACATTCCCAGAAATTATACCTAGAGAATGCAAAAGACAACCCAAGAAAGGGAATGCACTCTCATACAAATACTGTTCTACTTCACTGCCTGAAGACAAGACACTAGAACATTTTTATTATAACTTCTTTGGGCATGATGAGAATTAATTTGGGCTCTGAAATTATAGCATTAAAACAATACAAGAAAATAAAATTGATTTACTGAGAAAATGTAGCAGAGTAAAATCAATTGGTGATGTTTTGAACCTGCAAAGTTAAACAACCTTAAGCTTCCAGCTTTGGTTTCTTAAAATTCTCTTTCTCAAGAACAATCGACTGATGTGTCTTCAGAGAAACAGAATGGATTGGAATGCTTTCTGATTCTGCCTTTTACACGAAAGATTTATAGTCCTCATTTAAAAACCGATTTTAGTTTCCCAAAAATGTATATTAAAGATTCTAATGCACACTGATCAGACATTAGATATTTTTTTAAAAGTCATATGTCAGCTTTTTAATTGTAGCATTTACTCTGAGAATTAGTATTTTCATACTCAGAAACTATAACATAGGAGACTGTAAACAGCTTACATGCAATACACCAACACTAATATGAGACAATGATTTAAGTATTAACAACTAAAAAGCGTAAAATGAGCCTCTCCTGCTCAAAGACAGATTTCAAGCCCCTGCAATGCTCTCTCACCCATCACTGCAGAGAGCCCCTGCAGGTTCTCTGAGCAGTTTCCAGAGCTAGAGGTAAATTCTACTTCAGATATCAGAAAAGGTTTCAATTCTCCTTTAGAAGACCAACTGCTAACTAATGAATGAGAAAGAGACATACCTTTAATCAGCAGCTTACACCTTAAAACATTCTAGAAATTAACAATCTTATTGGTGAAATACTCTTATTTTTATCTTATCAAACTTTTTAAAGGGTTATTAAGACTGTAAGAAATTATTCAAATTGCCCTTAAAAAACTCCACAGAACAAAATTATTCTTAGACTGAAGCTTTAAAATTTATTTTATTAACCTAAAAAAGTTTTAAGCTTTCTGATAATTAACAAGGAAAGTATTTTTCAATGATTTCTAAGGCTCTCAGACCATTTCACATTGCTACACATTTAATAACTCTTTAAAATCTCTTTTAAAAACAGCAGAAAATGACTTTCTCCTTTTCCTTTTGTTAAAAATGAATTTCAAACCATCACTAGAAATCATAATTAGGATTTAGTTTAATCCACATCTACAGAAGAAGGAGCAAAGGCTTTGGAACTCTTGTTTCAAAAGGTGATTACAGATCCTGCAATTCGCACTAAAAATATTCTCTGATAAAATTCCCCAAAGCACCACTCTGATTCTTTTCTTTTCTTTCCGTTTCTTTCTTTCTTTCTTTTGTAAATTTGTGGGTTTGCTTGGTAGTTGGTTATTCTTTATTCACATAAGTTGAATTTTAAATTTACCATAATTCCTATTTTATTCTGAAATTCCTAGTTTTCCAGTTTCTCATCATTATTTTTGAACATTTAGTTTACACTGATGTTGTACAATATTTCCATTGTTCAAAAGTATTAGTATTTAAAAGGCATCAAAACCATATTTTTGTTCTCTGGTATCTTCACATTTCTAGGTTTTCTATGATTTTAAATTAGGAAAAGGTTCCACGTTATTTTTAGCAGCCTGCTTTTCTTATGAACCTAGGATATAAGTGCAGAAGTTCACTTGCATGCACCCTTCATAGGGAGTCACCCCAAACTCCCAGAAAACTGTGGTTAGTTTTAATACCAAGATCCTGTAGTAACTGGATTTACAAGACATTCAGGGACTTTTAAATACTAACAATTTTAGTGTAATATCATACTACTTCACTTTTTAAAAATGAGATATTGTTTTGTAACATTTTTGTACTTGATATGCATTTTAGAAAAGCAAAATCCTTAAGAATGACAAACACCAATATATATACGAAATCAGAATACAAAAGCATTCCAATGTCTTTGATATGTGAACATCATGATCTCCTGGTCAACTCTCCCCTCTAAGGAGAACATAGAGACAGGAGGGCACACTAGATAGAATGCAAACCTTAGGGAGACAGGCCAATGAATTTAAAAGTAAAACATCAAACTATGCCTCTGTAATAATTTCTATTAAGCTTTTATACAGATATATTTCTTATAATGTCAAATTTTAATAATTACACACCATTTTTTCATAAAAATGTATAACCTAGAAATACTCATTTACTTACTCAAATTAAACCTGAAATTAAATTTACACATGAGATATAAAAGTTGCCTTGATGTGAAAGAAAAGCAGTAGCCCGGTAGATTTCAGATTTGAGAGTTTCTAAAAAGGTTAGCAGTGAAACGATAACAAAAAGGCAACAATACATCACTTCTCCTGTGTCCTTGTGTTAGCATGGAAAGGAGCTCTTCCTCATGAGCTCTGAAACCACAGTGAACCTTACAGTTCATCCATCCGATGTACCCTGCCCTCCAACTGAACTTATTTGTAAATACTGTTCTAAGGGTACCTAAACACTTACTAATTGCTTAAATATGCTGCCTACATTAATTCCTGTTAAAACTAAAAAAATAAAGATCCACCTTTGTTTTCAAGCAATGACTGATATGCTTTCAACATAGTCTGTGTTTCAGAAAAAAATATTTATCAGGTTCTTAAAACACTTTAAATGATGGCTTAAGGGACAGTTTTCCCCTTTCACCCTGAACAGATCTACTTGCTTAGCTTTTGCTTGACAAGACATTCTTCTCCTTCTGAAACTCTCATCTCAGAGTTAACAGGTTAACTTTTTACACGTTAAATTCTCAAAGAACAAAATTACAAATAAATAATATTAAAGCATTCCTAGAAGGGGACTAGTTTGATTATACAGCTTGAGTAAAATGATTACTGAAGTACAAAGGCACGCATGGCATAGGTTTCAGTTGTATGTCTTTTAAAATCCCAGTTGTGATAGGAACATGACATTTAATTTAGAAAACAATAGTTTAATCCTTAGGTGAATTTCTAGAATATCATATGAAAATGTACATAATAACAACCAGGACTATTATAATCATGAAGGAAAAATTCTCATTTTTGAATTGATACTAAAGCAAAAAAAATTCTTAAAATTTCAAAATATACTGATAAAGGAAAAATTCAACTACTTTAACTACAAAATGTCTACTTATTGAACTATTTTGATTATCATAAATAAATACACAGATAAAGGGTTTTATCAGTATTAGCCCACACCCACTATATCATCCACCACTGTAGGAAATATTCTTTTCAGAATTTTCAGTAGAGACACTGGGCATCTTAGTCTCAGATAGGAATCCTAACTGTGGGGTTTCTCTAGCTGTAAGTGCAGTAGTGTGGAGCACGAGTCATCCTTAGATTATTTCTGTGAATTGGTATAATTTAATAGGACTTCCAGGAAAGGAAGTTCAACAGGTAGGGTTTCTAAGCATTAAAAAGCCTTATTACAATCAATTCAACTCAGCCATTGTGGCACTCCCTATCTAAGCAAGAAAAGACTCTAAGAGTTACAGGTTTTCATCTGGACATTATGAGTGTTTTTTTTTTTTTAAATTTCAAAAAGAGCTGGTTTTACTAAACCCCAACCAAGTGTATATTACTCTATATGAGAAATAACCTATATTTTAATAGGCGAACTTGTGTTGAGGTTGACAATAAAGAATGAGATCCTATTTTTTAAGTGCCCAAACACCTTAAATAACTCAATGAGCTAACAGAACCAAAAGCAAAACTTGCTTTGACTTTTACTGACACTGAATTTCTTGGTAATTGTATTTGGTTTGTCAAAGGGGCGACTGCTCAGTATCCCAGAGTCTCGTGTATCTTAATCACAAAGCACCATCCTGATGACTTATAGTCAAAGTAACTATCTTGAGCCAGCAACATAATGAACATGCAAAATAAACTTCAGAGGGGTTTTTTGTGTGTAAGTTGTGATGGAATTCTGAAACCTTTGGACACAGATTATGGTGGGGAGGGGTTATCTTCTTCATTGATACTTGAATCTCTTTCCAAGCCTCAGGATTTCACAGTGACCCTATGCTTTCCTCACTGACTTCTTAGAAAGCTGTGGTTGTTCCCAACGTGGGAAACCACAAGATGATATGCTCACAGGTCACTGATACTGTTTCCATGTAGGTACGTACAGAAAGTGCTGAGGAAAGTCAGTTAGAAACAGGAACTAACACACAATGGATTGTCACAAAATAATTTTTTATGCAGTATGGCAAAAGAGAGCACTGCCTAAGAAGTCTAAAAACTCAGTTCTTACATTGGTCCATTTCTATAAATTGTAAAAACAAAGCAAAATAGAGATTTATTTCCCAAACTCCATGTGGCTGTGGAAACTGAACATAAGTAGTTTCCATCCCAGATTAGTCGTAATCTTAAATACTGGACAGTTAACAATGTACACATTTTACCTTTTGAAAATGCTGTGGACATCTAAGACGCAAGAGCTGATAGGAGCTAACGATTAGTAAACATTTCCCAATAAGCACAAATCATTGCAGCTGAAAAGATGCAAATCCACAGGTTTCAGGATATCCAAGCATTTTCATTTTCAAAGTGCAAAGTTATAACATAGGATGGACTATAATACTGAAATGTGTATGTAAACTTTTCCATGGTCTTCATGAGAGCCACTCCCGCCTCCCCAGAAATGTCTACTGCTAACAATGTTAAGGAATCTTCACCACTTTGCCTGTAATTTTCAACCAGAAGTCCTCAGTGTACCTGAAGCCAAACTGAACATTAGGTATTTTACAAAATGGCTGTAAACCCCCATTATGGGCATACATGGCTCTTTGATCTCACTGCACAGAATTCATAAGTGTTCAATAATGCTATACCATTACACCACACACCTTCAACTTTTTCCATTTTTCCACAATTCTTTCCAAAATCAGCTTCCAGAGCAAAGCAATGTAACATGAAAAGTTTCTGGGAGGGCTTGTTACATAAAAGAACAGCGTGGATGAAAACTAAGCCACACGCACATCCATCTTCTGCTGGGCTTGTTTATCCCTCTTCTCCCTCCATCACTCCTAAACGGGGGGTGCACTTGAGTAATGGAAAGAGAAGGCTCTTCCATCACCACACACTTCTAGCACCTCTGCCTTTGGTCCTCTGTAAGTCTGTATAGGTGATGAAAACCCTAAGAAAAGAGAAGCTGTCCCTTTAAAATGCCCTGCTCTGTCCCAGATCCCACGTGGAACCAACATCAGCAGCACTTTCCCACTAACATCAATGTGATGCAAGAGGCACCATCCTTTTATATACATAAAACCAGAAAACTTCAGTCCAACATTCCTTAGTGAGGGCGAACAGGTGAAGCAAACGTGTCAGGAAGGGAGAAACCAAACAACTCCCCACCCCTCCCCAGAAGGTTCGCCAGTCTTGCCCTCCAGTCTCTCTGGGCAACAGCACCTTTCCACCCCTCCTCTGGAGAGCCCAGCTTAAAGAAAGGAGGGAGCCACTAACAAAACTCGAGGCACAAATGCGACGAAAATACAATCTAAAGCCGGAAAGGTTTATTCTTCCAATCACACATATTAACTCTATTAAGAAAATGGCATCACTTTTTTTTCTTACCCCAAAAAGCAACCCCCTCAAAGATGATTAAAAGGGAGTTATAAAATAGCAAATATAGTGTTTATCTTATCTCAGATCAGTCCACATTACCAATAAGTTTAGTAGTTTCTGCACTACCACCTCCCCCTCCCTCCCCCTGCTTCTCTTGCATTGGATTTTCACGTTTTCTCATTGTCGGTGGAGTTATAAAAGGCTTTTGCCCTTCGAAAGTTTTAAAAAATAAATAAATATTAACTCCTTGGTCCCTGCAAAGTCCAAATGGGCTTCAGGGGAAAGGCGGTTCACACTTTTACCTTTAGCGAGAAAGGGGGGAGCATCCCGGATTTTTAGGGATTTTTTGCGATTTTTTAACAATTTTTATTTGGTTATATGCCTGAGTTCTCCCTCCATTTTGGTTGTTTATGATACTGACAACAAGCTGTCCCTGCTCCGTCCCGATCCTGCTTTCATTTAGCACCCCCTCCCCCTACGCCCCCGCCGCCACCCGGCTGGGTCCGGCGCCCCGCGGACCCCGCACCCCGACTCGGCTCTCCCACCTGGGCAGGAGGGCAAAAACAAATGCATTTCTCCAGAAAAGAAAAACCTCTTCGGAAAAGGGGGCAAAGTTACCCCAAGTCACTCCCAGTGCCCCCCAAATATTGCCGACCGCGGGTCTCCGCCAGGCCCTTTGGGAAGCGACCTTCCCCCGGGATGTTTTGGTGGAAAACGCGGAGAGTTTCCTCTCAAAACCGAATTTATATTAATTTTTCCCTTATTTTTCGGGTCTCTAATGTCTTCCGCTCTCTCTGCTGCTGCTGCCGCTGTCACAATATTCACAGCACCAGAGAGGAGGAGGAGGAGGAGGAGGAGGAAAACTTTTCAAACTTTCCAGATCCTGAATAAAAGGTTTTTTTTTTCCCACCGACCTCACCTTCGGGTCCCCAGCCGCGTCGCCCCCTGCCCTGTCAGCAGCGACCTCGGGAGTCCTTGCAGCCCCGCCGCACGATTTTATTTGATTTTTTATTATTATTTTTCTCTCTGGGGTCCTGAGCAGGGGCTGGGAGTAGCACAAACTTTTCCTCCTCCTGCCGCCGCCGCGGCTCCTCTGCCCCCTCGGCTAGTCCCATAATTTAAATAACCCTGATATTCCTCCCGCTAAACGCCTCCCCGCCGCCCCGGACCCCCGGAGAACTCACCGCGGGGCTTTAACATCCTCCCTCCGGCCCGTCCGCCGCCTTTACACCGCCCGCGGAATTTCTAATAATTTTTTTCTCATATTTCGGGCTGGACGCGGCGGGCCTGGAAATTGTTTCCTTACGCCTCTTTCCAGCAGCCATTGTAGTGTATGCGCTGCCCCTGCAGCTCAACTTGCAGCTGCCGCCGCCGCCGCCGCCGCCGCCGCCGCAGCCGCCGACGTCGCGCCCACCGCCGCCTCCTCCCCCCCGCCCCCCGCCCGCTCGGCCGCCGCCCCCGCCCTGCGCCCGCCCGCCGGCCCGCCCTGGCCCCCGCCCGCCGAGGTGCCCGCCCTCCTCACGCTCCGCCCAGGGCCTGGCCAGTCCGAGCGGCCGCCGCCGGGACCCGACGAGCTCATTGGATGACGCGGCTGCCCGTCAGGCCCAAGTGGCGAGAGCCAGGCGGCAGGGCGGGGGGCGCGGCGGGGCGGGGAGAGGGCGGGGTCTCACGCCGCCCCACCCGCTCCTCCTGCCTGAGCCCTCCTCCCGCTGTCTGGGGGCGGAGCGAACTGAGCCCGCCCCAACCTCACAGAGCTCCGCGCTCCTGTCAATCCGGCAGCGGCGCGCGCGGATTGGACAGGCTGAAACGGGGGGCGCGGGGGCAGCATGTTAGGGTGCGCGCTACTTAAGGTCCTGCTGCGTGAGCCACTGACGTGTTTGGAACTGCAGCCGGCTCGGGTGCTGGCTGTGTGGTGGCTTGTGGTGAGTGGTCTCCGGCTCCTCCCTCCCTGAACGGCAGGCCCGGGACAGCACTGCGCCCAGGGCAGACCCTAGTTCGTGGCGCCAAACCCTCCACGGCATGCTCCTGCCGCTGCTCACGCCACGCGATTCGTCCGGCCGGGGCAGCGGAAGGTGACCCCATGCAGGTCTGGGCACCCCGGATTGTGTCACTCCCCTCCCTGCCCTCCCCGGGTCCCCGCTTTACGCCGCCCCTTCCTTCCCAGCCCCTTTGTGGTGTTTACCTGTGCCCGCCCTCCACCGTCCGATTCTGCGGAACGGCACCCCGGAAGGCGGTGCGGTCCCGGAGTCTCATTCTTGGGGATTCGTCTCCGACCTCTCAGAACCCTGTGGTGTGTACTTTGACTTTCTGTCCCTGGTCCTCTGTATCCAGGTTTATGGCGTGGTGTATTTCTGTTTCTGGATTTAACACTCACAGACCAGACTCTGAGAAGCCCGGGGGCCTGGACTTGTTCAGTAACGTGCCCTTCCCCCACTGCGGATCAAAGCTGCGAGGAGAGTGGGAAATCAGGAACTTTTTGGGTAAGCAGTTTGCCCTTTAGAGTAGATTTTAGCGCTCTCAGATGTGCTGTAGGTTTGCAGTCTTCCCTCAGACTGGTTTTCTTTCTGAATGTCATCTTGGGAGTAGTAGAGCGTTGTAACAGTTGTTCACTCCTGCACCTTCAAAAACTAAGCAGATAAGGCCTCTTTAGCAGGGCACTCCATCTTGCCCTTCAGCCACACTCCTCCATGTAAATTGACATTTCCTCTTCCTGTACTGTTAACACAGGAATTCCTTCGAAGGAGGTGACATTCGGAAATCCATGTTTAGAGTGTATTTAGGATCCAGAATACAAAGCAGTGAAACGGGAATAGCCTGAAGCAGCAAATTTGATGCCTGTTTTGTTTAGATACTTTTAAAAGAATTTCTGGCTGATGATAATGAAACAGAACAGAATTTCATGATCAGGACACAGTGTGAATTGTGTTTGTATCAGATTGTCGAGATTATTATATGCATGGCGTATGAATGATCAAGTGGAGCTCTGTGGAGACAGGACTGATATGAAAGAGAAGATTGTAGATTTTCTTAGTTCTGGTATTCTCTCAGGAAGAGGCAGTCTTGTAAACTATCTTTCAAAGAGGAAAGGCTTCTAGATAGAGTTGGACTTTGTACTGTGTCCTTCCTCTCAAGATGCTTCTGCCGGCTGGATATTTTCAATGAAGTTCATGAAAGAAATGATTATCTGCTGATTACTGAAAGTTAAAGGACTGCAAAATAATCAGATTTCTTTCTAACTCCAGGAAAAGTTGGGCTTCCTTAGCTTAGACATCCTGATCTTTATCAGAATAGAAGAAATTGGACTGGATGGCCATTGATTCAGAATATGTTCTCTTATCAAGAGTTTAAGGGCTTGAATTACTTTTCCGGAATATACATTATTTCGTTTAACATTGTTTTTTTGTGACATTTCATACAAAACTTTGGACTTCTCTGAAAAGGCCCATGCATGTTGGTTTTGTTCTGTTTTTTAATTCAGTAGAGTTGTGTACTTCATACTGTCTTATTTCTCTGGAATCTGCTTTGATTTTTATGGTAGAAAAATGATTAAACTAGAGTAGCATTTGAGTGTGTAAGCCAGAACAGCCCCTTAAGCTTAGTAGAGGAATTTTACAAAGATGGTGGGTGGCTCATCAATGCCTTATCAATATATTGAGATAAATGAAGCCCTTTCTCAGATAATTGTGACTTGCTTTATACCTCTTCCCCTGCAAGAGAATTGTACAGTTTCATTTGAACTGGAATTTGAAGAGCAGTTGTCTTTGACCATGACTGATGGCTGACTTCATGAAGTGTATGACTTGACTTGGAATAGCTAACTGGCTCTTAGGGTAATGTGATGTCTTTAATGGAGAAAACCTTTGTAAAGCGATATTTTTAAGACTGAGATTGGAAAATTACTGAGCCACAGTAGCATTCTCTGACTTTCTTCAACTCATGGAAAGTATTAATCTAAATAGAAGGTAGTCCGGGAATTGAAATATTCATTCATTGTTTTTTAAAATATGGCTTTTTAGAATGTTAAGTAAGCAGTAACTTGACTTTTGTGTGTGTGTGTTTCATTGTTTCCTACAGAGTACCTTCTACTTTGAGAATTAAATTTTGTGGGTAAATTCAATTAAAAGTACTTGTGGGGCTGATGACATTTTCTGGTCATTTCCTTCGGACCTCTTTTTCTCCCGCCTCCCTTCAGTAAGAAGACAGGATGCCCATGGTCACACGGCGGCTGAGAGATCCTGACATAAATCCTTGCTTGTCGGTAGGGTGGTTTGCTTTTCATTGTCATGAGTGTTAACTTGGAAAAAACCAATATTAATTGTGTGGGTATCTGTCTTAAGCGGTTATTGAATAAAATATTTTTCTATGAAAAAGATATTCTTGGCCAGTGTATTTTATTTCACTATAACACTTAAAAATGACCAAAATGTGGCTAACAAAGTCTCTGTTCTTCAATTTTGCTTACTTGTGAAATAAACAGTGTTTGGTTGTCACTGTAAAACTTGTATATGTAACACTAAGGAAAGTCTCTAGTCTAAACATGGGACAGTACAGCAAATTTAAAACCAATGGTTTTAATCACAGCAATTATTTAATCTGCCTTTGAGACAACTTGGCTTGATTCATGGGTTTACAGTAGGATTAACTTATGTTAAGCTTAATGGTCTTCACAAAGGTATCTTATAAACAGCATTGTGTTGTAAAAATAAGTTTTTATTGACATTAATTGGGTATAGCTTGCAACTCTTTGTTGTGGCTTTGCCATTCCTGAGAAATACAATGTAAATACTTTATTGTTGCTATGAGGAATACTAATCCACCATCTTTTATGGGGTTTTAAAAATTATACATTACACAGTACACATCCATTGGTCTATATCATCTGTTTCCAGCATTAAGTATTGTTTAGGCAACGAAGTTTTTTTAGGCCTGTGAAGCAGATCCCCTGCCTATTTGAAACTTTATTTTAGATAACTTCTCATAGTCCTACCTTTCACTTTGAAGCTTGTTGTCCAATCTGTTTCTAGTTCAGGCAGATTAAGTTTAATTACCAGTAGTACCTACTTCATTTTAAACTCATGGCTCGTGTTGCTTTCTTTTTGAAGTCACATTAATGATAACTATTAAAGCTGCCTATGTAATAGTATGCTTGCATAACGGAGTGAAGGATAGCCAAAAGTGCATCAAGATGGGTGCTGTTAATTTAGGGTGCCTTGATGTAGATTATTTACTTGTATAATTTACTTGGAATCTCAAACCAAGCCGTAAGATCAAAACATCCAGTCAAACCGAGATCCAGGAGAGCCAGGAGAGCTGCACTGGGTTGTGGGAGGCTGCTTTCAGCTGTTTGCTGTGTAGCCATGCTCAGAGCGCCTTATACCTTCCTTCAGCTCCTGGAACAGATGACCATGGTCAGTGCTTTGACTCAAACTCATGTGATCAGATGCTTAGAAAACTGGCCCAGACTGGGCAAAAAAGATGTCTTTTCAAGTTGAGAGTGATTTCTGGAATAGTTGGCTATTATTTGGATATTATCATTTTATTATTATTTTATAAGTCTACCCACTACAATGCACAAAAATAAGCCATTTGATATCTCTTCAGGGGAAACAGCTTCAGAAGTCTTTGTGTTTGGGTCTTTCATAGATCACAGCCTGCATTTTAAATGATGACTCTCTTACATATTTAAGGAATCTGATGCTTCTACCAGATGCATGGATGAAAATAACTATGACAGGGAAAGGTGTTCCAGTTACTTCTTGAAGTACAAAAACTGCCGGCGGTTCTGGGTAAGATCAGCTTCTCGAGCTCCTTGTAACACTCTGCTCTTAGGCTTGTGACTGTAGCTGAGAATAATCAGTAAGCCATAGCTTTCCCAGTGATGGCTCGAGGTACACTTATTCTCTGACCTTATCTTCTGAGTGGTATTTTAGCTCTATGGCATCCTTGAGAGCTTGTTTCATTCTTTTCCAAGGTTTAAAGACTCAAGCTTTAATATAAATAAATCTCCCTAGGTAAATATCTTTAGTCATAAAATAGTCCTGAGTACTGGATCCAGGCCCTTCCTTTTCTGATAGACTTAGTTTCACTTCATAATTATGCATAGCTTTTGTAAGTGGACTGTGTATACTCCTGTATATATACTTAATGGCATATCCCTAACCCAACTCCTGTTAACAATGCTTTCTGGGTGGATAATCAGTTCAGTGTAAATGTTAATAGATTAAAACACCTGGAGTTTCAGAAGTAGGTTTTGGAGTTTTAAAACTTAGATTTTAGTATTTTCTTTTTGAAGAAACAACTGAAAATTACTGTCAGATTATTTCCATTTATATGTAACTGACTTTGGTGTTTTCTTTTATGCCTATATATAGAATTCTGTCATGATCCAAAGAAGACAGAATGGAGTTCAGCCATCTATGCCTACAGCAGCAGAAAGAGACGAAATTCTGGGAGCAATGCAAAAGAGGCCCTACTGAGGATTTGCATTAAAATTGTTTCTATAACTTGAAACATTTATTTAATTTTTTTTAAATCAATGATTGCTGAAATCTTTACTGAAGTCTTTACTGGTTTCATCCCAGACAATTTTGAGTTGTACGTGGTGAGACAATTCAGCTAGCCTTAAGTCTATTTTTTGTTGCTGTTGTTTTTTGTTTTTTGTTTTTTGTTTTTGTTTTTGTTTTTGTTTTCAAGACAGGGTTTCTCTGTAGCCCTGGCTGTCCTAGAACTCACTCTGTAGACTAGGCTGGCCTTGAACTCAGAAACCTGCCTGCCTCTGCCTGTCTCTGCCTCCCAAGTGCTGCGATTAAAGGTGTGTGCTAACACCGCCCAGCTGCTAGCCTTAAGTCTTTGGTTTTTGCTTTCAGTACTGTGACAAGAATATGTTATTGCCACACTGTCACTTATAGAAGGACAGGACTATTAGGAAGGTCTGTAGGCTCTTTTTTTTTTTTTTTTTTTTTTTTAGCTCTTTTCGCCCTGGAAAGAGATTTAGCATGAGAACAGGCTCCTGTGGCTGTTAGAAAGGTGGCCGCCCTCTGGAAAGGAAATGATTTAAGCAGCACAGCAATGGAGGAAATACTGCAGTGGGTTAAAATGAGTGATGAGGTGGAGAGGTGATTGGCAGGTAGGTAGATGCATGGTGGGCCACAGACCTGGGGATCATCCTGGAAGTCCTTGCCCTGCTGCATCCACCATCTTTAAGATTTAGTCCATTGACTAGGAGGTAGATGGGCACAGGAAGACTGCCAAGTGAATAGAGTATACAAGAGCCTTACTTCTTTAAGGACAGGCTTGATTCCAAGATTCTGGCTAAAACTCCATGAATTTTTGGATCACCTAAGGCAAATAGCAGTTCATGGACCGCAGTAATAGGCAGAAATAAATAATGAAAAAAAAAGAAACAGATTCCTAGAAGTAGGATTTCTAGTTTCAGAATGAGCACAGGAGTCATGGAGTTTATTGGATGAATCAGTGTAGGTAAGATTAGAGTTTACCTTCATTTAATGATAACAATGAGTGTGCACTGTGCTGATTGGATAGCACAGGAGCTCGCCTTATTCCCACTACTTTTTCATAGATTCTTGTGTATTTAACATTCTATTATAGGAAGTCACACAAATTATTGTGTCCCTTTCCATCATTTGGGCCTGAATCAGGACATCATTTTAATGGGTGTTAACAATCAACTGTCGCTGGGCTTGGTGGCGCACGCCTTTAATCCCAGCACTCAGGAGGCAGAGGCAGGTGGATTTCTGAGTTCGAGGCCAGCCTGGTCTACACAGTGAGTTCCAGGACAGCCAGGGCTATACAGAGAAACCCTGTCTCAAAAAAACAAAAACAAAAACAACAACAAAAAAAACCATCAATGTCTAGTCTGAAACCTAGTCTCAGAGGTTTTAAAACCAGATGATATCTTTCTTTCTTTCTTTATTTATTTATTTATTTATTTATTTATTTTGAGACAAAGTCTTTCTATGTAGTCCAGTGTGGCCTGGAACTTAGTGGTCCTCACAACTCAGCCTCCTGAACACTGGGATAACATGTGGCTTGACCTTGATCGTTAGATGTGGTCCTGAGTAAAATATGGATTGGGAATATTTTTTTGTTCAGAACTTGTGGGAGTGGCCAAGTTTTGTTTAATTGAGGCCCACACCCGGTAAGGAAGCCCATACCCTACATTGCCTGGACGACTAAGAACCAGAGACTGGATAGATCAGAGACCTAGAATTGGTGCCTTGCCCAGTCGCCGTCAGAGAGGTTTTCTGGGATGAAAGCAGATGGAAGCAGGTGCAGAGACCCACAGCCAGACTTGAGAGAGTCTAAATTGACTTCTTCATTGGATTCCTTCCTTTGGAGGTGGGGGATCTGGGAAACCAGAGTTTACATGTTTATTAGGTCTCAAAACAGGGACAAAGTAGGCCTGGGTGTCTACTTAACATATCAAAGCAGACCTGGCTGCTAGTTTCTCCCAGCATCCCTCAGTCCCTACCCTATCCACTACCTAAAATTTTTCCAGCCTTGGTCTGGGCTTTCCTCCCCTCAGCTCCCTTCCCTACATAATCCAACCATTTTGGTTACCTTGCCCTACCCTCTTGGTCTGGCTCCTCCCCTACCCCCCAATCTCTTCACATGGCCTGGCTCAGTCTAGTCACGTTCACTCTGTTACTCTCCCAGATGTCTGCCTCAGGCTATGTTCTCCCTTTTATCTACAATGAACTTTCTCCTCCAGTGTACCTACAAGCCCTCTTGTCTTTCCTTTTTCTTTCTTTTTTTTTTTTTTATTTAATACTAGTGTAATCATTTTGTAGCTATTTGTTGATATAGCCCTTTAAAGTTTTTCATTTATTTATGTTTACAATTTCTGCTTTATAACTACCTTTATTAGCCACCAGTGCTCCAGTGCTCTCATCTGTGTATTTCTCCCTGGTACCAAGCTGAGTTATACTGTAGCTGTTAACTTTTAAGTCTCTGATGGGCTTTTCAGTCCGAGCACCAATCAGAATGCTAGTTTCCACATCTTCAGCACCTTTGATCTTGATGGTAGCCATTCTAATGGCTGTGAGTGGTTTGCATTTCTTTGATGGTAAACATTTCTTAATCCTTCTTATACAGAAACTGACTACCCAAGGAGACTTTGGAGGAGCTCCGGTGTGACTACAAGACTGTCTGGTGTCTGATGTGAGAGTCTCAGTGGAGGGTCCTGATGCAGACAAGCTGCTAGGCTCTGAGGCCTCTAGTTGTGCTTGAGGATGATGAGCTCTTGCTGGAAGAGATACATGCTCCATATAGCCTAGGAGTTCACCAGCCTCTGAGGTCAAGGTCATCATCCTTGATGAGCTTCACCTCATCTGGAAAGTAGTTTTTTTAGGCCTGCATGGAGATGGAAGGCTGCAAACAGAACCAACACAAGATCAGAAAGGATCTGGTCCAGGTGTTCAGTTTTCCAGGTCCTCGATAGTTCTTACTGTCTCCAGGGTTTTATCTTATTTATCTTGTCATCTTGAAAAGGTTTCTTGACTTGGGAGAGGGAGTGTCTCCTGCTCTATTCTCTCTCTCTCTCAAGTCTCATGAAGCTAGGGTGGCCTTGAACTGATGATCTTGACCTTCTGATTCTCTTGCCTCTACTTCCCAAATGGTATTACAGGCATGGGCCATGATCATGACAACTGCGATTGCATCTTCCTGAGCATGCCACTCTGGCATCACCACTCAGTCAACTCACAGATGTTGTCCACATCTTACCGAACCACATCGTCCAGTCCTTCCTGAAATAGTCCAGGGAAAAGTGGTAGGAGGCTTTTAGGTACAAATTGACCAGAGAGCTCTACGTTGGTGATTAAAATTTTGACAAATTATGGCTGATTAGTTATATGGACCTAACGGCCAAACAAAAAGGCAAAAAACTAAAATGCAACCCAACCCAACCCAACAACAACAAACCAGTATTGGCTGGTCCTGGAAATCCAAGCTACTAAGAAAAGGTCCCAGACGTTACCGCTGGGAGGGAGATTAGAAGTCAGAATAGGGAGTCTTAAAGTTTGTCTCAGAGAAATGTTATCAAGGCAAGATACAGTTCCATGAGACCCCAGGACACTCTTACCAGAGTGTTTTACATACGTTAGATGTAAGATACTAGATAAAAGGGTTTGAATATTTTCCTCATCTATGGGTTGATTTCCACTTAAGTTATCTTTATGAATCACATTTTTTCAGTTTTATTGGTGAATGTAAGCTAAGCAACATTATTTATGTTAGTCTATGAAGTGCCTTTTCCCCTATTTTGGTACCTAATCTAAGAAACCAGCCAAATGTAAAATCATGAAGACTTACATGTAATATACACCTATTTTCTTCTAAGAGGTCTATGGTTGTAACATTAAAAAACATCATTAGGCTTTGAGTTACTTTTGATGAAAGGTCTCAGGTGAGTGTCTACTTTCATCTTTTACCCATGGCTATCTGGTTTTCTCAACACTGTCTATTGAAAAAGACTATTCTTTGTCCCATTGAATTACCATCTTAGTTGCAAATCATTGATTATACATGGTAAGTGGTTATAGTCTGCAATCTATTCTGGGGAAGCCAGAATACATCTATCCTTGGGCCAACACATTTATCTTGATTATTTTAGCTTTGTATCAGTGGCATTATTCTGTGATGACCTGTGTCTGTTAAGTGTATTTTCTATGAAGCACTCTGATGACAAACTTAGATGGGAGTTGTGAATATATGTGTACACTTGTGTCTGCACGTGGAGGCCAGAGGTCTATGATGGTATCTTCTTCATTTTCTCTCCACCTTACCGAGACAGAATATTTCACTCAGATCTGGGATTTCTCATTTAGGCTAAGTTGACTGCACAGCGGGCTCCAGGGATCCCAGTTTCTGTCTCTCCAGTGCTGGGGTTACAAGTATATGGCACCACAATCTGCTGTGGTGGTTTGAGTGAGAAATGTATCAAGAAAGGCTCATGTATATGAACACTTGGTCCCTGATTGACGGGACCATTTGGGAGGTTAGAGCACCTTTAAATGGCAGAGGCTTGATGAAGAAGTGCATCATTGTAGCAGGGCTTTGAGAATATATAACTTCACCCCACTTCCAGTTTTCTTTTTGTTCCCACAATTTTGAATATATGATCTCTCAGTTTCTTGTTCCAACTGCCTGCAGCCATGTCTTCCCTCATCATTGTGGACTCTCCTGGAACCATAAGCTCAAATCAACTTTTCCATAAGTCACTTAAGGTCATGGTATTTCATGACAGCAACAGAAAAGCAAGAGATAAATCTGATTTTCTTAAACAGGGGTACTGGGGGGCTGAAATGCATAAGAAGCATTTTACCAATTCAAACATCTCCTTAGTCCCCCTACTTGTATGTTTGGAGCACCAAACCCTGAAATTGTGTGTGAGTGTGTGTGTATTTGAACCTAGTGGTTACACCCATACAAAACTGTTCAATTCAACATTTGTTTTCAGGAATTCTTTGCTGTTTTATAAATAAACTGATAATTTCAATAGAGTTATTCAAGTTCATATTGCACTGCTTACTTATTAATCTTATACTGAGGCAGGTGACAGCTCCAGCTGGCTTTGAATTATTCTCCTACCTCAGCATCTTGAGTGCTGGGATTACAGACATGTTCCACCATATCAAGCTTTCCAGAACCAATTGAGTATTATAGACTTTCTAGAATATTTTGTCACCACTGTTTGTAATAGTTTTATTTTATTGTAACTGGGAAATATTTTATGTATTTATTTTATTATTGTCCCCCCCCACCTCTTTCCTATTTGCCCTTATTTTCTCTATTTTTGGTAGTATATTAACTTTGTTATTTTCTTTTAAATCTCATGTTTCCACTCTTAAAATACTTTGTCTTAATCCTTTGAGGATTTCATACCTTGTATTTTGAACACATTCTCTCTGCCCTTAACTGCTTCTCTTACCACCCCTTCAGTCCCCCCTCTCCATCTCTTCTTACCCAACTTTGAGATCTATTGAACTCTTTCCTCAGTAGTCTAGTTTTTGTTGCACAGTCTTGGCATGCTCTGGAAAGTGATCAGTCTACTAGGTAACATTTAAAGAAGTGACTTCCTATTTCCCAGCAACCATGATTGTTAATCTGCTTCTCAGTTAGTGATGGGATTACATAGCCACCTTTCCCTTTAATACTGGGTCTTTATCTGGCTGAGCTTTTGCAGGCCTTGTACATGTGGTCCCAATTGCTGTGAGTTCATATGTGTGTCTGCCGTTAGTGTCTGGAAAACATGTTTCCTTGGCATTATCTACTATCTCTAATTCTTAGTCTTTTTGTCTTCTCTTCTAGAAAGATCCCTGAACCTAGGGATGAGGTATTCATGTCTACTTGGGGGCTGATCACTCAACTATTATTGACCAGGTTAGGGATTCTGTGTTAATTGACATCAACTGCAAAGAAAGCTGTGCTCGATGATGGTTAAGAGATGATCTGACCTATAGGGATAGCAATAATTAAAAATTAGGAGTTGTTTTAATACATTCATTTTTATCCACCCCTTTATTTAACTCTGCATTTTAAACTTTCTTGTTACTTGGGATTTTCACTCTTGCTTTTCTTTTTTCTTTTCTAATTTCTTGGCCTTTTCTGTTCTTCTATCCTCTTATTTTTCCTTTCTCTTACTCAGCCTTACTTCCTCTGATTTATTCCCTTCCCTTTCCTTCATTTTATTAATTTACTAGTTCTACATTAATTCTATGTAACTTTTAAATTTATTCTGCATTATTTTTACCATTTCTAGTTTCATGATCATTGTTTATATTTCAGAGGGTTTTAATTGATTAAATATTTTTATATCTTGCAAAATTTCTTCTTGTAGCTATTAGTTTTTTTTTTCTTCTTTGTAAGTGGGACTAAGAACTAACCTCTCAAGAGATTGACCTGCTCAATTAGAAGATACCCAGATTAAATTTGAAGGGATATCAAAGCCATCAGACCAATGACTCATTGTTCAAATCAGGAAGGAAAATTTAAAATTTCTAGACAAATGAAGATCAAAACAAAACATACCAGAAACTTTGTCCCACAGCTAAACTAGTTAGGAGAAGAAAGTTCACAACACCGAGTGCTTACATTAAAAAAAAAAAAAAAAAAAAAAGTTATCTCATGAATAACATGATGCCTCATCTCAAAGTTTTAGAAAAACAAGAATGATCCAAACCAAAAGCATTTGGTAGAAAGAAACAACAAAGGTCAGGGCAGAGATTAATGACAGATTGAAAGGACAATATATAAACTCAAACAGTTGGTTCTTTGGAAAGACAATCAAGACTGACAAGCCTCTACTAAATTTAAGAGAAGACCTCAGTAAAACGAGAGATGCTATATCAGAGTCCAATAGATTCTAGAGAACTACTAGGAATCGTTTGACAACTTTTTCCAATTAGCTGGAAAGTCTAGAAGAAATGAATATATTTCTAAACATATATGAACTATCAGAAAGATATAAACAGTTTAAATAGACCCATAGCAAGCACTGAGAGTAAAGCAGTGTTTTAAAAAGCATCACAAAAAGTCCCAGGACTGACAAATGTATCAAGTTGTACCAAATTTCTCAGGAAGAGCTGATGCCATCACCTGTCATGCTGTTTCACAAACATGGGGAAGGCGTCATCACCACTGTTGAACTTGCCACTGTTATATTTCTCCAGCATCCTTCTTTTTGAGGAATGGGGCTGGTTAAGTTGATAATTTAAATGTGTCATAATGTTAGACTTCAGGAAATTTTTATATAAGTTATCAACTATCCAAAAACAATATATATGCATATGTATGTGTATGCATGTGTGTGTGTGTTCCTGTTCATTTGCTATAGCAGCATCATATTACAGGCTCTCAGTGGGGTAGGAAGGATGATGTTCTGTGTCTGTATTATGTAAGAATTCTTTTGAGAAACTACTATGTTTGCAAAATCCTGGAAGCCATAAATGTCTAATATTTTTCTAGTATATGACAAATGACAGAGAAATATTTGTGTTTGGGGTAGGCTATAGTTTTTAGAATTGAGAAATGTACATATTCAAACAATGTCAGAGGACTGACAACTCAATGCAAATAGATCTTTCTAGAAATAGCTAATGTCAAGATTTTTCAAGATTTCTTATTCACATATTAGCATTATCAGTATATTTTCTTTGCACTAAAGGAACACCATAGTATATATGCTCCAGTGTAGTTTGCCTTTTGCTTTTAACAGGAATATTTTGGAATAATTTGAAACAAGGTGATAATAATCATTTTGGGGCTTGTTATATTTTACCTGTAAGATAATTTCTAAGATTTAAAAATTTAGATTGAAGGTTTCTGTATTCCAAATTTTGTAGATACTGATAACTCAATTACCTTCTGAAAAGAAGCACAACAATTTAATTCTAACAATAAAGACTGTGCCTTTTTCTGGCATCTGCAGTCCCAACTTTAAAACTCTTTCATCTTTACCAATCATGTGAGTGAAACCAGAACAAATAAATTCATTTCTTTTGTCCCTTTATTTTAAGATCCTAGCTGAAAATTTATTAGAAGTCTCTGGCTGTCTTTAGGAAATTATTTCGTTGTCATAATTATTTTGTAACTTTTTTGCTTTTTGAATTTTAAATAATTTTCTGAACGGTGTTTTATGTTGCTGTGTAATTAAATAGATTATTTTACTTACGGTTTTAGAAGTTTGAAAATACTGCTGGGCAGTAGTGGTGCATGCCTTTAATCCTTACACTCAGAAGGTAAAGGTAGGGAGATGTCTGTGAGTTAGATGCCGGTCTGGTCTACAGAGCAAGTTCCGGGACAGTCAAAACTCCACAGAGGTCTGTCTCAGGGGGGAAAGAATACTAAATGTCAAGTACAAATACTGCTATCAGTCCAGTTTCCTCTACAACATCTGCCAAGTGCTTATGGTGTGCAGCATGCATATGGATGTACAAGTTCTTGAGGTAGTTCACTGCGTGGCTGGAGGATAAAAATAGCACTGTGGTAGGAATAACAGAAAACCAAGAGGGAAACAGTCTACATAAGCACAGAGGGGCACACGTCTATGTCGTTTCAGGGAAATTCCTTACTAATGGAAGCCACAGCATATGAAGGGAATTAGCACAAGAGGAAGAATGATAGAATGTGTTCAGATTAACAAGAGCCTTGAGCATTGTGCTTGGTGCTCTAGCTTGCTTTATATGTAAGAGAAAGCTTGATAGCGTTTTGAAACAAAAATTCAAATGCAATTTGCATATAAAGCATAATTCTGGAGGCAGACATATTATTAAAGTGACCCCAGATTCCCGCAATGGATTTACCTGTTCTACAACACTGATCCTATTGCTTTTTGTGTTTTGTTTTGCTCTCTCTCTCTCTCTCTCTCTCTCTCTCTCTCTCTCCTCTTCCTCCTCTTCCTCCTCTTCCTCCTCCTCCCCCAGTGCAGCAGGTGAATCTTTCTAAAATGCAGAAATTGTTTCACTTAAAATCCCTCAGACCTACCTACCCTCTCAGGCTGATGCGATTCCCATGGTTTGCAATCACTCTTGTGATCTGGAACACCAAGTGAGTGAATTGGAGGAAGTTACCCAGAACTCATACCCAGAACTTATGCTTGAGGCATAAGATTATTGAAATGGCTTCCATACAGTGACATCTTGCTATTTTCATTCACTAGTGCCAAGCACACCCAGTTTTCTGATCTTGAAAGTCTGTACTCCGCTGCTCTCAGCTCTGCTCTCTTCTCAGGCTCAGCTTCCAGGTATGTGCTGAGCCTTTATGACATCCCCAGTCAGATTCATTGTGCTTCCCCATCATTTGTATACAGGCACTGTGGCATTTCCACGACTCTGCATAGCTGGGGGATAAACTATTCACTAACACCAGGCGGCGGAGGACCTCTAAATGTGATCTTTCACATTCCACCTTCTGTTTTTCAAGGAATGGTGTGTCTTACTTCATACAGGAGAGGGGCGTGGTGATTTGATTTTTGTTTATAAAGACACGTTTCCAGTGATAATTTTCAGTTTCAGGGGCCATTTCTGCTGTTGTCAGTGTGTCAGATAGCAGATGAGCATCTTGCAACTGCATCGAGTTCTGTTTGTGAGTTGTGGGCTGTGCTCAGACTGAGAAATTTGTAGGAGTTCTCAACAAATGGCTAGTTTTCCACTTCCAAGAGCTGGATGGTGCTATCACACAGTGAGATGCTAGGTATGCACTGGGTATGCACCTTCCTTTAGGAAAACTCTGAAATCACATTTTAAAAAAGACTACTTTGGGGACTGGACTACTTAGGGCTTCAGTGGTGGAGTGCTTGTTTAGCACACACTAGACTCCAAAATGATCAAATAGACTACAAAGATCACCTGTCTACCCACTCAGCATATCCTGTTTGAGACCACTTGGATTTCTCTTTCAAGTCCTGGGAGTTTTCTTAAAGAAATAAAGAAAATAAGGGTCATTTCAAAGCACATACCTGGGTACTGGTAGGAAAGAGGGCAAACTACAATCAAATTTAAACAAAGGGAAGAATAGAAAATGACAGAGGCCTTGAAGGGAGAGGGTAATTCAACCAGGTGCAGGGTAACTGGGCAAAGATGGCTATGCTGGCTCCTGAAACAGCCACAATGAAAGTAAAAAGCCAAATGTCCTGATTAAGTATTACAGGCCAAAGTGTGAAAAGAGCATTGTGTTTATGTGAGTTTTGGCTCTGCGCCCTATTATCTGGATCATCTGAATGAATTGTTTCATCCTTAAGCATCGTCTGTGTTTTGAAATGTATAATTTAAAAACTTGGTTATAGTGACTGTAAAGAAACCCATGTGTTGGGTGGGTAGATGCTGATATTTGAGAGGCGTGTATTGAGACTGGCTTATTCATCACTTAAAGCCACAGTGAACTCTAGGCCAGGCTGATATGTTAAGTTATGATAGCAGCCACCTAGTCCTTTCAAAAACCCCAACTATAAAAGACAACACTCTT
>LR753365.1:289436-355439 GCA_902729485.2 Mus minutoides | reverse complement strand
AAAAAAAAAAAAAAAAAAAAGACAACACTCTTTCGCATCTGCAGGAAAAGGCTGTCTGAAAGCAAACAAAGTGCCCCTTTCCATACCTTTCCTCTTATGGTTCTACCAGTTGGTCCAGATCGCCGTCTCCTGAGAGTTTTTACTCCTGGACTACCATTGTCCTAGTTTCTTCATCCCCATCTGAAATCATCACTTAGCAAGAGAAGCATACAAGAGTTCACTGGGCAGCAACTGTAGATTTCAAAAGGACCTAGATATATTCACCATGGAACTGAGAATAAACAGTACTCATCTCCCCCACCCTTGCCAATGTTTAGGGCACAATTCACACAAAGAAGCTGACTGTTGCTTAGACTGTTCTACTACCAACTAGAATTCTCTCTACTCTCTCCTCCTTCCCCTCCGCTCCACTTTTCAATCACTCCTTCACTCCCTTCAGAGAATCTCCTCTCATTTCCTCTGACTCTGCCTAGTCTAGCCTCATCTACTCTTCCTGAAACTTGAACTTTATACACAGGGTTCACACTCCCATGATGCAGCGCGGAGTACAGGTCTCCTTGACTCTGGGATTATGTGATGGTATAGCTCATTGTATCCTTGCAGTGCATATGGGAGCTCTGTACTTCTGGAAAGTGCAAAGGCAGAGATCATTGTGGTACTTCATACTTTCATTTTCACTTCATAAAACACTCTCAGAAACATAATTACACTGAAAGTTGCATGCGGCTCTGAGAAGTCAGCCTTCCTGGTTTGCAGATGCAAGACTGAGCCTCAGTGCATTCAAGTGACCTGCTCAGTCGACAAAATTGCCAGTTTCCGTCCTCTGTGCTCCAGGCTGACCCTATTTCTTAGTGTCTATACTATTTTCCATATCTCCTAATTGCAGCTATTATCCAAATTCTCATTTATTTCACCAATTCATACTTACCAAGTTTGTAAAACAGGGATTGTTAAAGCGAATGAGAGCATACTCTGGGAGAAAGTTACACATTAAGAATATTCTAAATACTGTAGTTGTTTCTCCCTTTTCATCCACTCTAGAAAATCTTTCAAAAAAAATGTATAGTACTCTGCACCTATCATCCTTGCCTTACCCTCTGGTACTGCAGAAGCTATGAGAGGTGACAGTAAGAGATGACAAAGTACTCTATGCCACAAAATAGCAAGAAAGAATACAGCAAGAAGCCTGGATCACGGCCAAGTAGAAGATGTATTTTCCCTCCTGGATAAACGTGTTGGTTTGCCATTTTCTTGTAGTAACGACTTCTGAAGAAGAACTTCCTTGGGAAGCTGCAAATCCTGGAGGGGTGTTTTCAGTTTATAGGCTACACTTGGCAACCAGTGTCATCCCTGTCTGTTTCATTCACTTAAATATACATGTCCTTGTGGAACAGCATTCCAATCCCATGATGACTCCAGCAGAGCATTCTCACTTTGAAGAATGTCTTTCACAACCCAAATAGACCACAGTTCTCTACCTCTTGGGAAAAACAAACTATATTATTATCATCACCACCAAAAACTCACACCAGCTTTTCTCTGCCACAATGTAATCATGGGTCTGTTCATCTCCAGTCTTGTGTAGCCTCCTGGAATTCCCTGAGTGTGTGGGTGACTGCCTCATTCAGTTACCTCTCTGTCTTCAATTTTATTTCCTGCTCATTTTAAACTTTGCACTGGGGGGATGCATGAGAAGGCATGGAAAGCTGAGAGGGGAAGGAATGTTCTTGAGGAATTACACCTTCAGTGGTTGGAGGTGTGGCTAAGTTTATAATCCTGTTTTACTTCTGGCTTTGTGTGTGTGTGTGTGTGTGTGTGTGTGTGTGTGTGTGTGTGTGTGTAGGCTAGGTCAGTCTCAGGAACACTACCTTCTGTGAGACAGGGTCTCTCATAGTCCTGAAGCTTACCAATTAGCTAAATTGGCTGTCTAGTGACCTTCAGAAATTCTCTTGTTGCTGCCTTTCTAGTGTGTTACTGCATTTAGCATCTTATTTGAGTTCTTGGGATCTAACTCAAGTCCTCACGCTTTTGAGGCAAGATCTCGTTTGACTGCATCATCTCCTCAGCCTTGGGTCATTTTCTGAAGCTTAGAAGTCTTGTGTGTTTTGCATCTATAAAATGCCAGCGTTAGAGAGTGCACTTTTATATAGAGTAAGATAAGGTGTATGAAAGATCAGCATGATGACTGGGATGCAGAAAGCACCAATAACAGTTTACTATTGCTCTCTAGTCCTCTCTTTTGAGGTAGAGTGAAGAAAGGCTCTTGGAATCCCCTTTAAGTAATGTGGTTTAAGCCTGGAAAAGAGGAGGCTTATATTTGGATTTTACTTACTGGAATAACAGGTCAGTTATAACTCATTCATGTTGTTGACCTTCAGGCAAGCGTCCTAGTCTGAAGTAAGCATTCCTTGGTACGATGTGATTAAATGACTATTATTCTTACTGTAGGGTCTGACTCTGGCTAAGGGATGGGGCTGGCTGAATGTCTATGGCTTAGCAACTCAGCAGTCTTCAAGAGGGCATAGAAGCATATTTATAAAGATAATCAGAACAGTATGGCAGTAAGTTTGAATAGTAACTTTCCTCTAGAAACATTTACAGCATTAAGATTCTTAGCACATCTCTACCAACTAAAATTATGAATGAAATGGGTTTGCTTAGAAGTGAGTAGTAAAACTGGGGAGATATAGAGCACTGGGAAGAGCATCATTGCAATGAATCAAGGAGATAAGCTTGTTTAAATGAAAAGGCCTCCAAATGGGGAAGGTGACATGGAAAACAGGAGGCAAAAAAAGACAGAAGAGAGGACAATGTTTAACTTAAAACCCAGCAACGATTTGACCTTACAGATAGAGGAAACACCAAGGAAAAACATTCAAGATGTGTCTCATGTGAATACTAAAACATCCATTGATATAATTAATCAATTTTGATTGCTTATCTGCTATCTGCTACATGGTCTGTTGAATTTTAGATTCATTTCTAAACAAAACAAAATCTCTGCATACATAAAACATAAAAAATGATGGCAGAGAGAGACACAATTCACAACAAACCCAAGAAATAAGCTAGGCAACATAGCAGAGCTTGATAAGCTTTATGGATAAAAGCATCCACAAGGTGTGGTAAGAGGGATGGCTGTGGTCCCTGGAGGGTTAGAAGCGAGTGGTAAAGAGGGATTGGGGGAGGGTTAAGAACGTATTGAACACAGTAAGAATTGGGGAAGGAGACCTCTTTCTTCTTTGAAAGTATTACTTGGGGCAACAGCCCAATGGGGGAACATTTGCTTCTAGTTACTGTCTGACTTCGCTTTTCTAATAAGTGTGTGCTGGGTTTCAGAATGTAGAAGTAAAAGAGGTGATACGTGTGTCCCTGTGAGAGCGGAAAGTAGGCCCTCATTGAATCCAGAGATCATATTTACTGAAGTAATGAAAAGCAAAGCATCCCCTGGTCCAGGCAGCAGGAACATCAGGGTGCAGGGCAGCAAGTGAGCAATCAAGTCTGAATTCATACAGAAAAGGCACATTGACATGTATAGATAAACCATGCATGAAGATATGAATTCATGCAGAAAAGGCACATTGACATGTATAGATAAACCATGCATGAAGATATGAATTCATACAGAAAAGGCACATTGACATGTATAGATAAACCATGCATGGAGGTATGAATTCATACAGAAAAGGCACATTGACATGTATAGATAAACCATGCATGGAGATATTTCCATGTACAGATAAACTGCACATGGAGTTGGAAAACATTTTTCATATTTGAATCTGTAGAATGCTAAACATCTTTGAAGAAAAGTCCCTACTGAGGAATATAATATCCCAACTGATCTGCTGATATGATGCAGTTTCTTCCATGATTGCTTCAGGTTGGCTCTCTGTCTTCAGGTTGAATGCTTGTGGTCCAGTTTGGAACTGGAATTGTGTATACACTATCTAGGTGCTATTTGAGTTTGGAGTAATACAATTTCATGTAGAAAAGAAGAACACTTCTCCCATTCTAGGGAACATACTATCCATTTTTCTACCTGATGGAGGCCATGCTGTTGTAACCAAATTGATCAGGGACTTTTATCGATGCCAGAGGCAGCCACACTAAATAAGCCCTTGTCTCAAGATATGGAGGGCCCATCTAAACCACAGGTAGAATTTGTCAACCTCTGGTCTTCTATGGGTTTAACACATGGAAGAATAATGTTCTCTATGTCTGACATATTGTCTTGAGAACCAATATAGGGGAAGGGTTAAGAGTCCTTGTGCCAAAGTTAGGAACTTTTCCCAGAATCATCTGACTTTCACTACCTATTCAGGTTGAAGTCATGGGGTGGAAAAGGAGATCTAGTTAATCAGGTTTTTTAATGCTCCAAGATAGGGATTGAAAGCGTAAAACATAAAAGTATTGTCTCTCAGCATCCACATAGAGGGATTCATTGCAGAAACCCTTGCAACTCCATAGGTGCATGTCCCATATCTGTACATTATGGGCTTAATGAATACCATGTAGTGCACTGTAAACCACTATTAGACTATTGATTAGGGAATTGTGTATTACTTCTCAGGACATGTTGGAGGCAGCAATGTCTAAATGAATGGAGTGAATGGTCACATCCCCTCTCAGGACAGCAGAGTTCACCTAAATAACTCACATGCAAGATGCTTGTATCACAACATGCTACACCAATTCAAATGATGCGGACAACTGGAGGGCATAAATAGAATTGTGTATAATAAAGAGGGAGAGTCTGTATTTAAATCCAGACAGGCAAATACAGAAGAAGTCAATGGCAAACAGACTGTCTGGTGCTGGGGACTGGACCACACTAGATAGTGCTCTGTCACAGGGCCACATTCCCAACCCTTGACATCTTGCTACAACTCACCTTGGCCTGGAACCCAGGATCATTCTGCTTCTATTCTCTGAGTGCTGGGACTAAACAGAATGCCACCATATCCAATTTGCAGGTGATTTTCTCTTTTGCCATTTGTTTTCAGTTTGGTGAATTCTTTTGCAGCAGATTTTCTGGGCACCAGACATGGCATTGCAGGATACCATTGCAAAACAAAACAGCACAAGAACAAGTGTAAACAGATAAAGTGGGACAAGGCCGGGGACATAGGAAGCCACACTTACCTTTTATTTGAGTGTAAAGGTTTTTAATAGACTCTATCAGAGTTTGTTGGCTTGGCTGTATGACTTTGTTACTGATAGCAATTGTTCCATAGTGCAGAAATAAGGAAATGTCTCACAGAATTGTCTTCCCTTCTTTGGCTTTCCATGCATCAGTGCTAAATGTTAAAATAAAAAGGTTTGCTCTGCAGGTCAGGCTAAATAAGCCCAAGTCAGCATCCAGGTAGGACTGCTCAATCAGCCAATGTAAGTACTTATTTTTGCAAGTATATTTTTTACTTTAAACACTTAAATCCATTGTGGTTTATCACATCAATATGTGTTTTGGCGGCTGTACAGCTCTAAGAAGGCCTGTTAAAATTCCTTTGGGTGGTCTGTGGGAAGTCCTAGCTTATGTATCCCAGGCACCCCTGTGCACAGAGGACTCTGAGGGACATCTCTACCATGTACTGTCTATCCTATGGAGGAGCTAATGCCAAGCCTAAGCGACAAATGGACCCCCAGCCAAATCAGTTGTGTTTCACTGAGTGCAAACATGATTCAAGAGCTGGAGTTTGTGTGGGTGACTCATGTTGTGAAATAAGAATATATTAAATTCCTACAACTTCAATTAGGAAGTTGCCTAGGATCTTCTCATGTAAACTTCAACAACTTTGGGTTATATCCTTACTGAGATGGGGGTAATGTCCATAATTTCATAAAGGAGGGAAACTGAATGTAAAGTGTACTTAGTGATGGCCAGGACCCAAGATGGTAGATGGAGAAGTGTGTAACATATAATTTGTTTTAATTTTCAGCCCTGTGCACATCTGTTACACCATAATGCCTCTTGAGAATAAATCAACTTTACACAACTACTTTAAAGTATATATTTTCTAATGAAAATTCTTATGTTAGAAACATGGATAGGAATTGTTGTTTTAATTATCCCAATTATTAAAATAGCACCAGAAAGTCTTTTAAAAATTGCCTGGAACAGCTTCCTAAGGGAAAACATTGCACTATCCCTGTTTATCCAGTACTTTCTTTCAAAGTTTCCTGTACTGTTCAGAAAAGATGCATATTTGTGACGTGCTCCAGTCAGGAATGGGAACATTATTTCTGCCAAAAACATTTTTCGGGAGTAGTCTACAAATGCTAATTACAAGTTGTCTCCCAAATAGAGCAATATTCTAACCACCACTGCTGCTGCAAATATGACATGACTGTTAAAAACAATAACTACTGTTTTTAAAAGCTTCCTTTGCACCATGCACAGGGTCACATACTTTACGGATGCACTGTTTGACAGTTCACTCTCAAATCACCAAAGAAGACAATTGGAGCTTAAATAATCATGCTACTTATTTAAGTTTTACACATTTATTTTGCATGTGGTGTATACATGTGTGTGTGTGTGTGTGTGTGTGTGTGTGTGTGAGAGAGAGAGAGAGAGAGAGAGAGAGAGAGAGAGAGAGAGAGAGAGAGGGAACAAGCACATAACACCGTGCCTAGCTTTTTCCATGTGTGTTAGGGATTTGAACTCAGGCTCTTAGGCTTACACAACAAGCACTGAGCCACACCCACCGTCGTAGTCATGTAATGTGTACAGAATGGAGGCAGGAGTTTAACTCAGAAACAAAATCCCACAACTCACAAACTTAAATGTCATGTAATCCTGCTGAGCATCATAGTTCTGTTATTGCTGCTGCTACAAACTGGGACATATAGGTGTAGCTTAAGGTTCTAAAGGCTGGGACTTCCAGTACTGAGGAGCTCCATATGCTGCTTATTATCTTGTGGTAGAAGTCATCACATGAGCCAGGGGAGATGAGGAAGAAAGGAAAATAGCTAGATAAACCCATCCTATTAGCTAATCCACTCTTTTGGTAAGGTAAGCCTATTCATAGCACCCATTCATAAGAACAGAGTCATTATGATCTCATCATTTTTAAATTCTCCCACTTCTTAATATTAGTAGGGATTATGATCCAAACTCACCACCTATAGCAACACAGACACTGAGAAAGGTGATCTAGAGCTGCTATTTTGCTTGACTTACGTCTTTGAACTCACTGAGATCAAAAGGCAGTCACTTCTGCATTTAGCTAAGAAAACAATGTTTCATCATTTCTTCTAGGTTTAATACAGACAATAAGGAACAGAGGCATAGAGAGAAAAAGGCAGGGACGAGAGGGAAAGGGAAATGAGAAGGGGAGTGGCTTGCAAGAAGGTTCTTAAGAGGTTTGGATAGAGAATTTAGAAGACAGGTTTGTTTTCCCTAGACTGGCCTCCAAGGAGAAGCCCAGTGATGACCCCGATCCCTTGCCAGGACGTCAGAGGCTTCATAACCATGGGCAAACAATGCAACCACAATTTTCACATAAAATTACTGGCTTGCTTAGGGAACTCTCTGTGGCTCTATAGCTTCTCTTTCTAGCCAGCAAAGATTCTCCAAGAACAGCCGAGACAAAGCCATGAGACTCACAACAACTGCCTGTGAAAGGGAAAATTGAAATGATCGAATCTTGGATTATTATACTTCCCAGAGGAGTTGCTGGGAAAGCCTGGACACCACTCCTGGAAGTATAGTAGATAGGACTGAGATGGTATAGATGGAGCTACTGACAGTGTCCTTTGGCTTTATGAACTCAGAAAATGGATCCTGTACATCAAGGCCTGGCCACGATATGGAAGTAAAGGTTGAATTGCTTGAAAAGCATTGCCAGGACTTTTAAACTACATCTGTTGCAAAGAACCATGTCCTATCACATTTCATAGAAATGGAATTAGAGTATTGCTTATAGAGATGTCAACTGGCATGGTTTTGCTTGTTCTGAGAGCTCGCAGCCATTCAGCCTTGCTTCTCAGGGTTCAGATGCTCACACTGTTTTCCCAGCAATGCATTTGGTATTTGTGATTGATGTTTGTAAAGAAAAGGGTAGGGACAGGTTGAACTCATTCCCAATGACCTAAATATGCGGAGCACTACCCAGAAAGTATATGGATATGTGAGCAAATCCAGGAAGCGTCGAATGTTGGCAGTCCCACAGTGTCAGAACAGCCATTATTTGGAATACGGGAAAACTCTGTTTGATGTGTTTTTACAAAAACAAAACAAACACCCTCCCAAACCATCAAAAACTTCATTAGAGGATGCAGCAGATCTTAGGCTTTGGGAGTAGGGCTGTGGTGGAGCCAACCTGCAAATCTTGGTAAGTTCCACATCTTCCAGTTATGTCAGGACAAAATGCAGAGAGGATTCTGCAATTCAAGTGTAGGATCGGCTCAGGATTGGAGAAAAAGAGGTACAATTTCAATTTTTTTCAACACCTACTTTTAATGATGGTTCTTAAACACTGTAACCTTCTGTCTAGCCCAATACCCATCAGAGGTAGTAGAACAGAAAGGATACAGAGGAAGTGGACCTGTTTAGAAATGGTTCTTTGGAGCAGATCCCATCTGTGTTGTGAGGAAACGAGCAGCTTAGTTCACAGGTTAGCAGTGGCAGCTCAATCCACTTATAAACACTTCATGCATATACCAGCAGTTCACTTTGGTAGTGTTGGGATAGTAAACATGTATTGGCAGCAGTGGCATTACTTAGCAGAGACAGCCAGGCTTCAGCCAAGTTGGCACGACTCAGCAGAAGGGACCAGGAGGGACCAGTAGGAATACCAGGAAAAGCTCTCAGCTGTGCCTCTCTCAGTGAAGTGAAGTTCTGGGAGACCACAAGTGTTGCACAGCTAGCTCTATAAGCAGGCCAAGCTCAGCCTCTGTCACTGTCCGTCGAGCCCTATTTATCCCCTCCAAACATCACATGTCTTCCATGGGTCTTGCCTCGGCTTGTGCATCTGTCTCAGCTGACATCACTCTGCCCATCTGCTGAGTCCATGAAAATGGCACACCCCCAGAAGTATTTTTGGTGAGTTTTTCCTCTATGGAGTCCCAACAAAATGAGCTCAACTATGCAATGTAAGGCAGACCGATACAGGCATATAGCTAGTGAAGAATCCTTTATCACACGTCCTTTAACATGCTTCCTTTAGCAGACGCTGAGCCTTTCACATGAGTCTGCTACAGTGAAACCTTCCTTTATGTGTTTGCCCCAGAAAAACACCATCCAACCCAACTGACTTTCCAAAAAGCCCCTACATTTCCACTTAAAGGAGGAGTAAGAGGAGGATGAGGAAGAGAAGGACTTCACATGACTAGTAAGTTAATAACAATGGTTCAGCCTGATGCCTGAAGAACAATTCTACCTCCCCTTCTCGTGAATGAACTTAGAAATTAAATTATAGGTCATCATTTTCTTTAACAAGGGCCTCAGACTCTTTTAAATTCAAATCTCTAGTTCAGAAATGAAAACTTTGAATTGATAAGGAAACATTTTCATTAGAAACTCTTAAGAACAAGAGCTTGAAAGACTTGCCTGAGCCTTGAGCCTGGAGTAATTGTGATGGCGCAACAAGGGTCTGCTTGTCCCAGAGGTGCTTGGTACATGATCTCAGGAAGCTCGTGTTGTTTTGATAAATGCTCAATATGTTAAGTGTTACATTGGACCATGTCTTCTTTGTTTGGAAAAATTCAGAATAGGGATATGCTATGGGATGCTCCCGTGAGGACTGCCCCTTCTCTTGGGCATGTTGTTTGAATTCGAAGATGCAAAGGCATCTTTCTAATCTTCTAAATTTGGCTTTGATGGAGATATAAGCCCTCAGAGGAATATGCAGCTCTGACCTGCTTACTCTGCCAGGTAACAAACACTTGAAGTACACTTATGGTTTTGTCTAAAGAGTTTACTGGAAAGTTTCTATTGTAGAGAGGTACTTTGCTCTAGTCAGGGAGGTAGGTGTCCATTCTGAGCCTCTCCTGAAAGAGAGAAAGGACCCCAGTTCTGTCTTCAGCTGACAGGCAGTCCCAGCTCTTAAAGAGGGATGAAACATATGGATCAATGTCAGGAGTGAAATATGACCATTCTTCCTGGAGAGCACCAGGAACCAGCCCACTAACATCTAGATTAGAAGTGTCTTGTGAGTAAGCTTCACGGTGCTGAGATACCCAGCTACATGTCCTGCTCAGGAGTCTACCTTGCATTTTGTGACCTATGACAAGTCATTCAACTAGCCTGGCCCTCAGTGTCTTTAGACTCCACATGTTTCATCAGTTTTCCCCTACCCACCGGAAGCTGCTTTGATCTCTGGTCTAGACTTACAGACTATGCTTTTTAGAATCATTGATCTAGTAACCTAAAAACCTGACTGTACTTCACCTCCCAAGCTACCGAAAGTATAAAGGAAGAAGAGCTTACTCACTGTGAGGAATGTTCCAGAGACATTTAATTACAGCATCTAGAGATGTGTCACTCAGTCATAGCTGGTTCAAGCTGTGGTCAGCTGTTTTATTAAGTCATTTGTCATCTTCCTAACTTTCCAGTCTGTAATTATCTCAGTCCACACCACCAGTTGTGTGAGGGAAGCCTTCTTCTGCCCTCTGAATGTAAACCCTAAGATAAACCTGTGCTTTCCTAAGCTTTATACTTGAATTTTCTTACACTTCAAAAAAGTTTCTGCTTATGGTATTCTGTTGTCTGATTATTTCCGTTAATTTAAGAATCACAGATTTTTGGAGCTGAGGTGAAATTTAGAGATTACCTAGTAACATCTCTGTTTTAACTTAAAATTGAAAACAGGAAATGCAGGCATTTTGCAAACAGCGGCTTGGTAACAGTGCCATGCTCTTATATAAAAGTGTGGAATCCTTGACTTAAATATGTCTATGACCTCCAACCACACTGAGGTCAGAAGGCTCAGGGTTAACCAGAAGGCAGATCTTGCTAGAGATTTGGGCACAGTCACCCAGGTAGGGCATTTCTGTAAGATGGGCAGCTAACTCAAACAACCACCGACCGGGCAGGAAAAACAGTGGCAGAGCAGGGGCATCAAGTCTCTTTTACAGTTTGATAGAAGATAGATTCTACATCTGAGCTAAAGTAGCCAAGTTTTAGCTGAGTTAAACAGTGTCTGGATGTCTTCAAATGCTAACACTCTAGATTCTATATCATGTATTTTGCCCACATCACTCACTCTACCTTGATGGTTTTTCTTTTTTTTCTTTTTTTTCTTTTTTTTTTTCTTTTGGTTTTTCCTGGAACTCACTTTGTAGACCAGGCTGGCCTCGAACTCAGAAATCTGCCTGCCTCTGCCTCCCGAGTGCTGGGATTAAAGGCGTGCGCCACCACGCCCGGCTTGATGCTTTTTCTTAAGGAAGATGTGGACAGCGTTATTAAAGTTTGCTTCACTTAAAAAAGGCAGTGGCAGAATGGCATTCTTACTGTTCTGCATTCTCCTATCGCTCCACCACCCAGCTCAAGGTTGTTGAGTACCAGGCACAAACATCAGCTGTTCTGGGGAGACCTGACGAAGAGGGAACTGGAACAAGTGTGAGCCTAGTCTCCCATCCCATCGCTGACATGATGGAGGCTTGGAGCAGAGGTCAGCAAGATGTGGAGACTACAAAGGCCACACGATACCAAGGCAGGAGGATACCTGCAGGCATGTGGCCCTGCACAAGAAGGTGCATTACGGTGATTTTATTTTCTTTGAAAACAAAATAAAACAAATCATCCCCCCCTTTTCCTCCTTAGAATAATGTTTTATTAAGAAAATAATGAAGAGGAGATTTCTTTACTGGGTCTTAGTCTGGAAGGTCTCTTTGTTTTTGATGAATTGCTTTTCATTTTGACATAGTATTAAGTGTACAGAGACATACAACACAGAGGACTTTCATATACTATTCATCCTGACAGCGGTTAACAGTTTGCATCAGACTCCTGTCCTATTCCTTCTCCTAAACATATATTTATGTATTTTTATTTCAGAATGACTTGGAAGTGTATCATTCTTTTTACTCCTAAGTGTTTTAAGTGTATGTATGGTTCCTATGAACAAAAACACTCACTTATGAAAATATGTACAGCAACCCAAATCAAGAATACTATATTGATAAATAGTTATTATCCAATCTATATCACATTGGAACATGGCATCTGCCTCAGTAACATCTTATACAGGAATTTTTTTTTTTTAATGGTAAAAATCCAGTCCTGAGTCTGGGTTTCTACGAGTCTTCAGTTTTGTCTCATCTAGGTGAGTCTCGAGTTTTTCACCTTTCATGCCTGATGATTTTAAGAGTATAGAACACTTATCTGTAGAAGTTCTCCCTAATTTGGCCATCCCATTACTGCCTCATTACTGTAAGGCTTATGTTGTGTTGAGAGGAGCGCTGATAAGGCTGCTGTGTCCTCTGGGTGTCTATCTGGAGACATGTGATGCTGCTGATGTTTTGGATAAATGTAATTGTCCGTGCTGTTCATAGCAAGACTATGCATCTTAGATGATGGGTACTTTAGTTTCCTTCTGCTCAAAGTTGAGTCACCTTTTAAAAACTCCATAGGGTCATGTTCAGTCCACATTAAAATCTACGGTAACTCTAGGGGAGAGGGTTGTGTGTATAAAGGGGTAGAAGGCTGGGTTATATCACAGTAAACACAGACCATGGAAATTAAACTACAAGTCAATGCTGACATAAGCAGGAATATCTTGCTTCAGCCGCAGCACAGTCATGTTTTCTAGGAAGATATCTGAATGCAAGTGTCTTCCCCGTCTGTCAAGTAAAATCTGAGTCAAATGTAAGTCATAGCATTTTAAGATATCATATGTTTCTGACATCCTTGCAAGAACTCACTTTGTCTCCAACTAAAAATGAAGAGATTCAGAATGATACGAAATGGTGTTAGTCTGTGATGGCTCATTGCTGTGCCCTCCTGTTTATAGCTGGGAGGGCTTTATATCCGTGATGAAATTTCATAAAGAGTTTGATAGGATACTAAGCATATGAAACAGTCTCCATAGGTTGATGAGCTGACCAATGCTGACCTTTCTGCAAAGGTCACTGGATTTCTAGGGCACCTTTGCTTGTGAAACAATTCTGTTAACATGTGGTTTGTCTAGAAGCCTGCGAGGGTATCTTGTTTCAATAACATTTTTTAGCTGTAGCCAAGACTCTGTGGTTTACAAAGGATAATCAAATGCTGGCAGCTGAGTGGTCCCGTAGCTCTTTCCTATATGTGCAATATACTTTTTGTTGTTGTTATTTGTTTGTTTAAAAAGAGTCAGTTTTACTGTCATCCTACCATCTCAAGAACAGCAAGGAGGGATGAGGGAAAGAAATAGCTTCAAGATCAGCAACTTGTGGGGCCGGGATGTGCGACAGAGAGAGCGTGGTGCCAGTGAGTACTATTTTCTCAGCTGCGAACCAAGATGCCTTAGGAAGTTATTTCAACCTGATAAAGCTGCATCCCAGCCCAAGGGTGAAAACGTGGTGTCTCTATGCTGCCATCTGGTGGTGTACTGCCACACTGCCATTTCGAGTGAGTCCCAAATTCCTGCGGAGCAGCCCCCAGTGGGCCTAAGGAGGGCCAACATGAAACACCATGAAGCTTGATGAATAAATAGGCAGCTCATTCGTGAAAATATATACATACAAGCAACACTAAGTGGGCTCAGCAGGCTGTATCTATGTATTTATCTCTCTCTCTCTATGTAACAATAATAACTAAGAAGAGGCCATGAATTTGAGAGGTGTGGGCAGGGAGAAACAAGACAGGAGGAGTTGAATGGAAGAAGTAGGGATGATGTAAACATAGTATACATATATGAAATTAGAAAAATAAAACAATATGAAGGTTAGGACCGGAGAGATGGCTCAGTGGGTAAAGGTGCCTGTTTTTAGTGTAAAAGCCTGAGTTCCAAACCCGGGAGGCTCATAGCCTAAGGTACACACACATAAAAGCATCTTGAAAATTATCTAGGCAGTTTGACCAGGGCATGCCATAGGACCTTCCCTCTTTCTTTTGGTATTCTTTTGTCTCCTGTGAAGCACTGGCTTCTGTCCTTTTCGGATGGTTCTTTGCATCAAGTCCAACAACAAAATTTTGACCAAGAACAACTCTATTTGAGGCCTTACAAGCAGCCAGGATATTAAGCATGAGAAAAGCAACAGGTGAAAAGTTAAAGGTGACTCCATTGTATTGACTAGGAAAGTCTGTCTGTGATGGCTGAGCCCATGTTGGATCCTGAGCCCATCTGGCTGGAGCCAGAACCACTCTGCTCTAAGTCACCAACTTGCCTTCACACCTGCATGTGAAAGTGAATGGTCTATTAGTGTGGATGGTTTTTGCCTTACTTATAATTGCAGAATAGACTTTGCTATGAAAATATGGCACACATTAGTAAAGAGTTTATAAAAATGTTTTGTGGCTACAGGAAGGCCTTAGCCAGTGCCTCTTAAAATTCTGCCTATATTGGGCTGGAGAGATGATTCAGTGTTAGGAAAAGAGCATTTGTTGCTCTTGCAGAGGACCTAAGTTTGTTTCCAGCACCTTACAGCCTAGATAATTTTCAAGATGCTTTTATGTGTGTGTATATAGCACAGTGCACATTCAGAGCCTGGAGACTACTTAAGCCTAGGAAACAAACTGGTGGCTTACAGTGGTCTGTAACTCTAGTTCCAGGGGATCTGATATTCTTTTCTAGCTTCCACAGGCACACACATGGTATACATACATATACGTACATACATACATACATACATGCATACATTCAGAGATACATACACACATGCAGATAAAAGCATGCATACACATACTAGAAAAAGAGTAAAAAATTTTAAAAATCTACCTATAACTAAAGGAATAATGTTTCTCAAATTTTTTATTTGACTCTGTGTGTGTGTGTGTGTGTGTGTGTATGTGACAAGTGCCACACACTCTCACTGTCACACACAAGTGTCTCTCACTGGAACCTGGAGCTTTCTCATAGGTTAGGCTAGCTCACCAGCAAGCCCAGGGGTTCTGTGCACCTCCCCAGTGGTGAGATGGAAACATTTGTTACTGTATCTGAGTTTAGGCTCTCATGCTTGCATGACGCACACCTCACAGACTGAGCCACATCCTCAGGCTGGAAACTATCAGTATAAGGTTGTTGATGAATCTGGAGCAAAATGGAGTGAATTAAAGTTTTTGACAGTCACAGGAGATAATGCTTTTAAATTGGATATTCTACCACAATATTAATTATTATTATGCTATAATGTGTGACAGATTTGAGTTGAGGCTCACATATGACCAATTCAACGTATTCAGTAATGGGGTAATAATCAATCCATAGTGAGCTGAATACTTTTTGCTTAATTTAGAGAATTTAGAAGTTTGTCTGATTGACTTTAGACTTAATTTTTTTTTTAAAAAAGATTAGTCAATAACCACAATTTTTATTGCTCCTGAGTGTGCACTTTTTTTCTTTTTGAGAAAGTTATCTTAAAAAGAGTTATTTATTTTATGTGTATGAGTGTTTTGCCTGCAAGTATGTCTGTGTACCATCTGAATGCCTGGTGTTCACAGAAGTCAGAAGAGGGCATCAGAGCCACTGGAACTGGAGTTATGAATGGTTGTGAGCTGCTGTGTGACTTCTGGAAGCTTAACTAGGGTCCTCTGCAAGAAAAAGAGTCTAAAATTTTAAAAATCTACCTAAGATTTTAAAAATCCCTCTCCCTCTCCCTCTCCCTCTCCCTCTCAGGCTGCCCTCAAGCTCACAGACAACTGCCTGACTCTGCCTCCTGAGTGCTGGGATTAAAGACATTTGCCACCATACCCAGTAGTGCATAACGGTCAGTCACCCATCCATACTACCTCCCATGGATGGATCCTCTGATTCGTGCTTCCCTTATTTAATTTCTTTTGATGGTGTGGGATGAAGTCTGTACATTAGGAATGCCGAGCACACATTCTGCCGCCAAGCTACATGTCCAGCCCTACAAGCAAGCTCTTCTTTTGTGAAGTCCTGGCTATGATGCTGTGGGCATTATGCTTCCCAGGATTCCTCCACAGTCTGCTTTATAAAAATTATTTAAAATGAAAAATGAATTTCATAGTACGTATAATGTATCTTGATCCTATCATCCCACAGCTCCTCCTAGGCCCACCCCATCCATTCCCAACTTAAAATACTTTAAACCCTGAGTCCAATATGTGCTGCCTATAGATGCTCATGGATAGGGCCACCTCATGGAGCATGATTAGCCTATATGGTTTGTGTCATAAATAGACAAAATATTGGTACCTAAAATCTAAGTGTTAAACTTGTGGAAAGTGGTAGGCATTCCTAAGTACTTCCCTGTGTAGCCTTATCTGTAAGGCCAGGGCTGGTTTTGTGTGGACTTTGTTTTCCCCCCATTACCTTTCTCATTGGTGAGGATCCCAGCATAATTCCAAACTGTTTATAACCTATAGGTCAATAGGTTTAACTGTTTCTGGAGGTGCATGGGACCTCCACCCCCAAACCCAAGTGTTAACTACCCCGAGATGCTGTTGACACTGTGAGAAGCAATTTCCTTTAAAAGGCCTGGTACACTACAAACTCCCTTCAGGTAATTGTGTTAGAGTTAGGAGAAGGGGCCACCAGGGGAAATGAATATAGGAAAGGTGCTAATGTGTGGACTGTTCCTGCAGGCTAGTCTCCACATCCAGAGTCACAAAGACAGGAGGTTGTGATGGACGCACCAGCCTACAGACTCCACATCTTTGTGACTGGCTGATTATAATCTACAAGCCCGCATTGGGGTGGGACCAAGACTGAAGGCACAGAGGAGGAGCAATTGCTTGGCCACTCCCACAGCTGTTCTCTGTGGAGAGCAGAGCTGGTTTCCTGCACCACACATGCTTACACTGAGACACAAGGTCTTGCCACAGGTCCAAAACTCTGTGGCCAGCTGACCACGTACTGACACCTCCAAAGCGAGCCAACATGGTGCCTCTCACTGTAAGTTGACTCATCTCAGGTATTAACAGAAGGTTAACCCACCTTGCAGTTCCCTAACAAGGAAAACTAGTTTCAGTGACAAGCAACAATTCACAGGACAATGTTGGTGAAGTACTTCCCTTCAAGGCTTGTCTCTTTGTCTTTCTTGCTTTGACAACTCCCGGGAACCTATGGCAAAGGTTCCTGTGGGAGTGAATAAAGAAACACCTGTTTTGTTTAAGACTACAAAAATCAGAAGAATTTCTTCTAGGGGCTGGAGAGATGGCTCTGTAGGCGACAGTACTTCTCTTGCACAGCCCCCAAATTCAGTTCCCATCACCTACGTGGTAACTTACGACCTTCTGGCCCCCCTCAGGAAGTGCACACATGCTGAGTGCACACTTAAATGCAGCCAAAGCACTCATCCACATAAAAATAATAGAGACCGATTGAAACACAGTTCCTTCTATTTGCTACTGGATGCATTCTTAATCGATAAAGGGTCCATGAAATGTAATCGTGGATGCTAGCCAGATCAGCTCACTTTAGGAAGTGGGGTGCAGAAGTGCAAATGGTGATGTAATAATGAACAGAGGGGATCGAAGGGTATCATTCCAGCAAGGAGTTCTGTGCCCAAACAGATAGGAGGCTTGTGTTCCAAGTCAAATATTTGTACATGAGATGTTGAAGCAGATTTACCCTTGGTTGCTATTTGCTATGATTCCTTTACAGTCATCAATGGGTATAGTCTGAGGAATGGTTACAAACTTCTTTACTCCCCTCCTTCCCTCCCCCACCTTCTTCACTGCCTCCCCCACTTTCTCTGCCTCCTTCCCTTCCCCACCCATCCCTAAGTGTTAAGTATGGATTTGACAAAGTTTTTCTGTAAAAGGTCAGGTAGTACGCGTGTAAGTCTGGCAGGCTATCTGGTCTCTGTCCCAGTGAGTATGACCGCTACTGCTGCCTGAAAGTAGCCAGCAAGCAGGGCTGTGAGCCAGCCACACTGTATTTATGGAAGCAGGGCAGTGGGCTAGATTTGGCCAGAGATCTATAGTTAGCCGGTACTTTGCTCTAGATTGGGAAATGGAAAAATTTCAGATTTTCTTTTAAGTTAGGTATCTCTGTCCCCCAAATCATGTAGACACTGTTGATTTGTTTAGAAAAACTCATTCCTCTCTGTAGACTTTCTTCTTCGGATTTTCCCCATAGATGTTAGATGACATCGTGTGGATTCTGGGCAGTTGCCTTTCTGATGCATGATACCCTCATAGGGTCTCTGACTGTGTGCTCTGCCAAACTCTAGGTCCATAAGGTATCTCCTCTGGGGCGAGTGTGTGTGGGCATGTGTGTGTGTGTGTGTTGTGTAAGTGAATTTGTGTAAAGCCTCTGGATTTTAAAAGCTAACCTAACATTTCTTCATGTAGCATGTAGTAGAATATTTATCCAGAAGCCATTCAAACTAGAATTTTGTGGGTCAACATTTATTTCCTTCCCAGACCTCATCCCTTCTCACATCTTAGTTGGTTTACTTCCTAACATTAAAAAAAAAATTGTTCCCACTTCTCTGTTTCTATCCTTCCCCAATGTTTTGGCTTTCCCCCAGATTCTCTCACTCTTATCCCCAAATGTCACGTACAAGACTCCAGTGTGAATGATGAGGCCGAGCCACAACTCCCTCTTCAGTCTTCCTGTGAGTCTTCCCAGCCAGTGTTTCTAACTGGCATTCACCAGGGTATTAAATATATCATAAGAAAATCCAAGATGTAGCCTTGGATAAAGCAATTTCAGGAGAATTTGCTTGGCTCTGGGCTTTTCACATACAAAAGCAGAGTGATGTCTTAGAAGGGATGAGAGGTAGCATCTCTCAAAGCCACCTGAACCAGCAGCATGCTTTCCCATGGACACTGGGATGAATTAGCATTGCTGTGCACACTCCTCGAAAATCTGCCTTAGGGAGACTGCAGAGCCCATTTGGTGAGGACTCCTTCAACTCCACGTGCTCACCCTGACACTAGGGCTCTACCCTTGGGGCTGGCTACCAAAAGGTATTTTTCCTTGTCTTGATTTTCTGCTTTCTCCCCTTTACAAGTCAGCCTGTGCAAGTGGAGATAAAGGGGAGTTTTTGATGAAAGAGACCAGCCTTGGAATTTCAAGAATTTATTAGATGTATGAGTTTGGGTGAACTTGAGTTGCTTTGAATCTTCCCATCATTAAAGCAGATTCACAACATGATCTCATTGCATACAGAATCTATAACAAACAAAGAAAAGCAAAAACAAGAATTGGCTGAGAGCATAATGACTTGAGTCTGGGAAAACAAAAGATTTCACAAAGTATCAGCTAGAAGAAATATATTTGGGTATTTATTGTATGGCACTATGCTGAATAATAATGCACACATTTCAAAACAACTAAGAGTAAATTCCAAAATAATGCAAAATGCTAAGTGAGATGAATTTAATCATTCCATACTATATACATGTATCAGAACATTACACTGTACTTCATTAATACAATATGATTATGATATTTCAATTTAAAGCATAACAATAATGGGTCAGGCATAGTGACCATACACCTTTAATCTCAGCAATTGAGAGGCAAAGGCAGGCAACTCTTTCTGAGTTCAAGGCCAGCCTGGTCTATGTAGTGAGTTCTAGGCAAGCCACAAGTTTGCAGTGAGGTCCTGTCTCAAAACAAAATTATGATAGTTAAAAAGAAAAGTCACCCAACAAATCAACTTCAAACGATCATTTGACTGATGATACACCATGTCAATGTCTGCTATCTTTCCTTATGTTTGGGCTTGTAGGGCATCTTGACAAGGATTTCAGAAAGCCAGTTCTCTGAATACATTCTTCTTAGTACAGTGGAGGGATCTTGAGAAAGTGTCTCCTCTAATTCTCAGGGCACTGATCTTGCTGTGCCCATAGGGATGTGATGGCATCCTCTTTCTTGCTAGACTCATGAACCCACCAGGTAGATTGGTGATTCTCTATGTTTTTCTTGCTTGCACTGTGCTTCTGTGAACGTCTTCTCTTGAGAGACACCAGCCATGCATTGGACCACCAGTGGTGGTAGCCATGTTCCCTAAATAAAGTCAACACTCTGGACTTTGCCTTGTGTCCTTCTTCTTACCCAAAATTACATCCAAACTAAGTAAATGTTTGGTTTTAATGAATAACAGTCTAATCTTTATTGTTTTATTTGTGGATTTTTATTTAAATCAATTTAAAGATATTTAGAAAAAATACTTCAAAATTTAAAGGCAATACAAATAAAACGTGATGTATTTTCTAATATATTGAATTTTCATAAATATTTTTAAAAGTAGGATAATGCATAATAAAACATACTGCGGACATCTCAGCATCTGCAATCATTTTACTCAGGACCATGTAAAATGCTTTATTTGTTCAGCAGATGGCGCTCTTCTTCCACCTTTGAAGACTTTATTCACACTGAGGTGTAAAAAGTTGATTATTCATTGTGACTAAATCCTCTTTGGTTCGTAGTTAGTTACTTTATAGAACCACCATACTTGGCATGTAGACTATATTGTATGATTAAACCTACATTTTCACCACAGGAAAGAAGTTTAGTTTATTCCTGCGTTGTACAATTAACTCTTTCATTCACACCTTGCCAGTTGCCCCATCTGCTAGTCATCTTCCGGCTAGTCAGTAATCACTCATTCAGCATCTATAATATAATTGGGCTTTGATCAACTCAAGGAATGCAAAGATATGTGAGTTGTGGTCTTTGGCATAGGTTTTTTCTGAAAGCCAGAATCCATGTAGAACTAAATATAATTGAAAAGAAAGTGGACAAAGCTATCTTGTGGAAGGAGTATGGGAATTCCTTGGTATTAATTCTATTCAGGCCAAGTCTTGAGAGATAAAGAGAGTCTAATAGCCATCAGGCTGGAGGTACATCCCAAAGATCCTAGGAAATGCATGGAGGGCTGAGGGATGCACCTACACATGCCTCTCAGAGCAGCTGGACCAAAAACACTGCCTGTGGTCCTCCAACCTGCCTGGCAGTAAATTCAGCTCAGGACAATTGGAAAATGCCAGTCCCTGGATGTAATGGACAGCTTTTAAATTTTAATTATATAGGAGATATTCAGAGCTATTTCTCCTCCTCCTCCTCCCCCTCCTCCTCCTCCTCCTCCTCCTTTACATGATTTTAAGAAGCATTCAAGTTAGGATACATAGTTGCTGTTGTTGAGTTATGGCAAATGAGGCTCCAAGTGTCCTCAGGGAACTTCGGATGCTTTGGGAATCTTGTCCAGTAGGTGTGCTCTGAGACCCTCTCACAGTTGATTCTGATATCAAAAATCTGAGGTCTATTTTAATTTTCACACCTTCCAGGTGAGTGGGCAGTGATAAGAAAATAGAGTCTTAGAAGCTCCAGAAAGCAGCTGGATCAGCCTTAAGGACCATGGTAATGGATGGGGCTTTGTCAGTCATAGTAAAGATTGCTTTCATGTTTGTTTTCTGTCTTTCTAGGATAAGCTGATTCTGAGATTCTAGTTTAGAGGAGATCTAAACTAGGCCTGTGGCCAGTATTGTAGTGGAGACAGGGAGTCAGGTTACAAGGTGAGGACCTGTAACATTATGGGTAAGATACTGGGAGCCTGAGCTACAGAGGGGACAGTGAAGACTCCAATGGGGTGCAAGACCTTGGAAATTTCAGAGGCATCTAGAATGTCAACGTGAAGGGGCTGGACATGTTGACTAGGAATGGTGACTTACAACAGGATGCATTTCCATACACACAGGCAGACACTCACACACATAAAATAAAAATAAGTAAAACAACATAGAATGAAAACATGTCAAGCTCTGACAAAGGAGAACTCTAGGGACCCAACAATTAGAAAGAAATAAGCTGCCCCGTGATATATTAAGAGCTGGAAGAAGTCTTTTCCTGTGGAAATTCTTCAGTTGCAACTAGTAAATCTCTCCCAAATATGACTCCCTCCCCACTCTTCATTTTCTGGTATCCAAAACACATTTTCACCCCACAGGGAGTAAATAAAGCAAAACCAATAGTTCTTCACTCACTTGGTTTGAACAATTTTCCTGCTGTAGTGCAAAAGCCATATATGGTCAGTAGAAGGCATACTTTGAATTTGGTTTTCTTCTGGGATAGCGCTATGTAGTATAATCCTTTCTAGGCAGCAGACACCACCACATGCAGCTCCTGGCCATCCATGTGGCCACTAGGAGTCATAACAGTCACAGGGACTGTGCAGCTGAGCTCTGTGTGGTGTTTGCTAAGTGAGGCACAGTCAATGCATTTCTCATCACAACATTTCCAACGGATCCTGTCTCCTGTTTATGTTGACACAAGCCCATTATAAGCTGAGGAGGATATGCCCTTCAGAAGTTTCTAGGTGAACATTCACACACATTCATAAACAGACACGTACAGAGACATAGACATGCAAACACACACACACTGACAGAGACACACAGACAAAGGCAGAGAGACTGAGATAGACACACAGACACACACATGCAAGAGAAGGGCCTCAGCAATGATAAGAGGGGAGAATCCTCAGCTCACACTGTGGTCTAACTAGATCTTGTCTCCTCCTAAACTCATGTTAAAATTTAATCTCCATTATGAGATATTAAGAAATGAAACTAGGTGAGAGATACATCATAGTGGTGATTAGAACCCTGCTCTTGAGGAGGGATTAACCCATGAATACAATCACTGGATTAATCAAGTCACTGGGTTATATAAAGAGTGAGTCTGCTTTAGCAGCACAATAAAGAAGCAGCAACAATTGATAGTGTGTGTGTCTGCTCTGAGGCCAGCTTGCTTCAGCCTCTCATGCTCAGACTCCTCCACAGTCAGTCTTATAACCTTTCCCATCATCTCTGCTCTTTGGGACATTCTACCATCTTTATTTTACTAGATAGCAATATCTCAGTAACACTGCTTTATCCTTCAGCCTGAGCCTATAGAAGACACTACGGAAATGTTTGTTGATGCTTCTTGCAAGGACATCTGTTACTGCCTTATTACGCTGAATTTCCATTGGACTTTCCCAAGGGGAATGGTCAGCCAAGGACTCTTATCCACACTAGTGAGCTCTCTTCTTTGGTTTCATGAAAAATTTTAGCATTTCGTTTTTGTTTTGTTTTTTTGTTTTTTTTTTTTAACTGTGGCTAGCTTAACTCTATGTTGAACTTAAAACTACCCTTTTGGGCCCTTGAATGGGTGCCAAACATTGAGTGTACTACTATAGGGGAATTTTCTATAAGTTTCTGATTTCTCCACTCTCAACCCCTTCTTCTTCTTCTTCTTCTTCTTCTTCTTCTTCTTCTTCTTCTTCTTCTTCTTCTTCTTCTTCTTCTTCTTCTTCTTCTTCTTCTTCTTCTCCTTCTCCTTCTCCTTCTCCTTCTCCTTCTCCTTTCTTCTTCTTCTTCTTCTTCTTCTTCTTCTTCTTCTTCTTCTTCTTCTTCTTCTTCTTCTTCTTCTTCTTCTTCTTCTTCTTCTTTTGGTTTTGATTTTCTTTAAAGTTTATTCAATACAACAAAGTCTCAAATTTCACTGAGGTGTCTGACCATGTCCACGATGGAAGCCGCCTCTAAACTGGAATTCAGTTGCTGTACCAGCCCCAGCCACAGTGTTCTTGTCAGTGCCAGGGGCACACCACTCTTTTGCAAGATGTCTTTGTCTGCCTCTGCTCTTGTGAATCTTGCAGGCTGTTCACCCTCTGGACCTTTGGGCCAAGGCCTGCCAGTCTCAGGACGGCTGCGGAGCAGGGTGGCGGGCATGATCTCCAGAGGGTGGTGCAGGTAAGCTTGGAGATACTGGATACCCTCATTGGTAAAATATCAGTAGAAATGTCTCCAAACAAACTGCTCCATCACGTAGACTTGAGAGACTGCATGGCTTTCATTACATGAAGCTTGGGCACATTCTTGTCTGCCAGCTTGGGGTGTTTGGGCATGTGTACATCTTTTCTGGCTACCATCACACTTTTCTTTCTTTCTTTTTTTTTTCTTTTCTTTTTAATACATTTTTATTAGATATTTTCTTCACTTACATTTCAAATGTTATCCCCAAAGCCTCCTATACCCTCCCCCCCCGCCCTGCTCCCCAGCCCACCCACTCCTACTTCCTGGTCCTGGCATTCCCCTGTATTGGGGCATATTATCTTCTCAAGACCAAGGGCCTCTCCTCCCATTGATGGCCAACTAGGCCATCCTCTGCTACATATACAACCAGAGGCACTGTGGGTACTGACACTTTTCTTAAAAGGCAGTTCATAGATGGCAATCCGATTCTTCTTAGGCATCAACATCATGGCAGCTGCAGGGTCCGAGGTGGAGGCTGTAAAGGAAGGGGGATGTGTGCTCTTACAGGCTGCATGGCCCCGCCTCCCTACAGGACCCATGCTTGCTGCCTGGGCAGGCCTCAGCATTCAACTTGTTCTTCTTGTCTCTTCATCCAGCATCTTCAGAATTTGCTTCTAGAGATCCTTTCCTGGTTCTGGCCATGTATTAGACTTGAGTTTTATGGTCATTTTGCTGCATAACATGTGTGTTCCTTTTTAGACTGATAAACTCCCTCCCAGGGCTGTGCTGAGAGGTTTGACCTTATTTTTTGGCTTGGAGAGGAAGTAATATTAAAATAGATCACATAGACTCATAAAGGTCCTAAAATTTTGAGATTTTGTCTAGCCTTCTAGTATCAGGAGAAGCCATTTATTCAATACAAGGGATCTTTTTCTCTCTTCAGAGGGGAATGTGCCAGCAGAATCTGGGGATTCAAGTTTCTCAACTGTATCTATTTCAGGATTTCAGGCCAAGTTTCAAAAGTCCATTGCTTCCATAGCAAAGGCCAAGACTTCGTTGTAAGATACTTTCCTCTCTGAAGTTTTGAGACCGTTTCAGTTGAGTTCTGTGCCATACTGAGCTGTGCTAACTCCATACCCACAGATGACAAGAGGCTTTTAAAACACTGGCTTTCATGCTTTCTCTCACACAAAGATGAGTGAAATAGAGTTAGTTGTTCTTTCCCCATAATCCCACTGAGCTATACAGCCCTTGTAATTACTGCTTTTCTCCTATGTGTCACATGTGCCCATCACGTCCTATCTTACCCTGGCTCACCGGAGCAATTGCATTGATACAGCACATGGGGATTTTCACTAGTGGACTCTTCTTTTCTAACAGATGGTCCAGCTTCAGACTTCCTTCTCTAGTGCCTTCTTATTGGACCTAATCTCGATATCAGCTTCCTTAGGTCAGAATCCATAGCAGCAGAGCCTCAGATGAGATATGGATGCATGAGATCTACTGACACTAGATTTGCCTGATTTTATGAGTTTTACTTGACGAATTTGAAAGTCATCAGCATGAGGAATTTTGGCCATGCATTTGACACATCATAGTTAGGAGCTTCACCAACATACAACTGAGCACTGAAAGAGACATTTAAGATTATTTAAGTGAAAAGAGTCATTCTGTACAGAACAGTTAAAAGCTATAGAGATACAAAAATCTTGAAAAAATGTATAAATTCATTAAATAAAAAACACAGCTAGATTGCAAAACAAACATATCTAAAAGTTTATGGACACCTTAAAAAGAATATTTAATCCTTTTCTACCAGCCATGAGGGAAGCCTCAAAATCCCTGGCAAGAAAAACAGTTAGCGTTGGTGTGGGCTGATGAGAACAATGGAGCAAAGCAGGAGCTCAGAGACAACCCCATCCCCCTGACACTCAGACATGAAGGAGAAATGCGGGAAGTAATGAGGAAGGCTTACCATATGGAGAACAGAAGCTCCAGGCTACACTGAATACCACCCATCAAGGGGCTGCGCGTGGACCTTAAAGTCCAAGGGAAATACAAGAGAGTCCTCAAGAAAAAAACCTAACCTGCTCTGTCAGTCATGCGGGAGGAGCATCCTACTCAAAGCTGTGAAAAGCTGGCACCTGGATTCCATAGAAATGGCAGTTAGCGAGATGACAGGATGGGATTAGCTGTTTGCTGTGTCTAGTATGAACAAGCCATTAGTGCTATGATCTCACAGCTTCAGAAGGACCACACCAGGCCAAACAGTTCCACGTGAGGTTTATTGAGAGATAGAAGGGCAAGGGGGTGGTGGAAAAAGAAGAGAAGGAAAGAGGAGATGAGAGGGTAGGGTAGGGTAGGGTAGGGTAGGGGAGGGGAGGGGAGGAGAGGAGAGGAGAGGAGAGAGACATTAGTGGGGTGTCTTTATATATGTATGGTGACCTGGTCACAGATAAAGGTGGGAGGTGAGCCAAGTGGATTCTGGGAATATGGTGGCTGGTCACAGATAAAGGTGGGAGGTGAGCCAAGTGGATTCTGGGAATATGCCTTGGCAGCAGGTGTGTGGGTCATGCCTATGTGATGTCACAGGTTTCGAAAGTTCTGATACCAACATACCTCCCTTCTTTTTATTATAAAGAGAAGAAAAAAGGAGGAGGGGGAAAAGGGAACGAGGGTGCTATGTCTCTTAAGCTGCTTCTTGCTGTCTAGGGGTGTCATTAATTTTGGGGTGTAGCTGACTTTCACCATCAGGATCACCTTGGTAAACATTCACATCAGGTTTCTCTGTGGACAGTGGCTCTTCTGTGGGCAGCAGCTGGTAATCCTGTTACAGGAGCTGATTGATAGTTTGATTAGAAATTGTTTGTCATTGAAGGAATGTAGAAACATGATTAATGAGGCAGGGAGAAGTAATAACACCAGGAGAATGACTAGAAAAGGCATTATGAAAGGGAGTATCCACTTCCATATAGGGCTTTTGAAAATTCCAGAACTGGGGGTCTCACGTTCCCTGAAATTCTTTATGTCTGACTGTAGTTCCTGGATTTTATTTCTCATTATCCCAGATTGTCTGACATGGAAGCAGCATTCTGCATGGAGGAACAGGCAAAGACCTCTTTCTTTAGCTCTCAGGACATCTAGGCCCCTGTCTCTTCTGAAGCACCACAGCCGCACCACAGCCGCCAAAGGATCTGTTTCTAGATAGTAAGCGCAGTTTCAGTCATTTCTTAAACTGGGAAGTGAATGTATTATATTGGATCATGAAAGTCGTTATCCCTGCAACTCCAGTACCTATGGCTATTCCTGTATCGACCCGAGCTGCCCTCTTAGGCTGGGCAGCTATCATATCTACAACTGATTGGCAGGGGCTATTTCTCAGTTCAGGGAAAAGGAGTACCAATGTACAAACTCCTGACCAGATGGTGGGTAGGTGATGATATGCCTGAGTGCCACAAAGAATTGATATGTTCTGGACTGCAGGGCAGAGATGATATATCAAGGGTGGTGGTTCTTTTGCAGTCTAGGGAACTTAGTTTTTCTCGAGAACGTGGCCCAGAAGTCTTAAAACAGTTTGCCATGCCAAAGAGAGGGATAGAGGTAAGGTATGGAGTCATGGCAACATCAGAGTCAGGGCAGCTGACAAAAGGTGAGGTAAGGTGGCAGTATCACTGGAGAGGCTAGGTGGTAGTTGTGAGTTAGTTCCAGGGAGTACATAAAACCAGCAATCTTTTTTAAAAAAATTAGATATTTTCTTCATTTACATTTCAAATGCTATCCCGAAAGTCCCCTATACCCCCCGCCCCCACGCCTGCTCCCCTACCTACCCACTCCCACTTCTTGGCCCTGGGATTCCCCTGTACTGGGGCATATAAAGTTTGCAAGACCAAGGGGCCTCTCTTCCAAATGATGGCCGACTGTGCCATCTTCTAATACATATGCAGCTAGAGACACGAGCTCTGGGGCTTCTGATTAGTTCATATTGTTGTTCCACCTATAGGGTTGCAGACCCCTTCAGCTCTTGGGTACTATCTCTAGCTCCTACATTGGGGACCCTGTGGTCCATCCTATAGATGACTGTGAGCATACACTTCTGTATTTGCCAGGCTCTGACAAAGCCTCACAGGAGACAGCTATATCAGGGTCCTTTAAGCAAAATCTTGCTGTCATATGTAGTAGTGTCTGCATTTGGTGGCTGATTATGGGATGGACCCCTGGGTGGGGCAGTCCCTGGATGGTCCATCGTTTCGTCTTAGCTCCAAACTTTGTCTCTGCAACTCCTTCCATGGATATTTTATTCCCTATTCTAGGGGAGGAGTGAAGTATCCACATGTTGATCTTCCTTTTTTGATTTTTTTTTGTTTTGGAAGTTGTATCTTGGGTATTCTAGGTTTCTGGGCTAATATCTACTTACCAGTGAATGCATATCAAGTGACTTCTTTTGTGATTGGGTTACCTCACTCAGGATGATATCCTCCAGATACATCCATTTGCCCAAGAATTTCATAAATTCATTGTTTTTAATAGCTGAGTAGTACTCCATTGTGTAAATGTACCACATATTCTGTATCCATTCCTCTGTTGAGGGACATCTGGGTTCTTTCCAGCTTCTGGTTATTGTAAATAAGGCTGCTATGAACATAGTGGAGCATGTGTACTTATTACCAGTTGGAATATCTTCTGGGTATATGCCCAGGAGAGGTATTGCTGGATCAATGGGTAGTACTATGTCCAGCTTTCTGAGGAACCTCCAGACTGATTTCCAGAGTGGTTGTACCAGCTTGCAATCCCACCAGCAATGGAGGAGTGTTCCTCTTTCTCCACATCCTTGCCAGCATCTGCTTGTCACCTGAATTTTTTATCCTAGCCATTCTGACTGGTGTGATGTGGAATCTCAAGGTTGTTTTGATTTGCATTTCCCTGATGATTAAGGATGTTGAATATTTTTTCAAGTGCTTGTCAGCTCTTCGGTATTTCTCAGTTGAGAATTCTTTGTTTAGCTCTGTACCCCATTTTTAATGGGCTTATTTGAATTTCTGGAGTTCAGCTTCTTGAGCTCTTTGTATATATTGGATATTAGCCTCCTATCAGATTTAGGATTGGTAAAAATTCTTTCCCAATCCGTTGGTGGCCTTTTTGTCTTATTGACAGTATCTTCTGCCCTACAGAAGCTTTGCAATTTTATGAGGTCCCATTTGTCGATTTTTGATCTTACAGTACAAGCCATTTCTGTTTTGTTTAGGAATTTTCCCCCTGTGCCCATATCTTTGAGGGTTTTCCCCACTTTCTCCTCTATAAATTTCAGTGTCTCTGTAACTAGCAATCTTTAAAGGCAATAGGTTCCATTAGGTTTCTTAACTGCTAGTATAGGGGTGTTAAAGGGGGGAAGAGGTAGGGCAAAGAGGTTTTTCTCAAGAGGTTAGAAATGATAGGCTTAAGTCCCCTGAGTCTCTGGAGAGAGAGAGGGTATTGAGCTTGGGTGATGTACCTGGTAGAGTTCAGTAACTGGATGACAAGAGAAGAATGATGTTTAGCAACAGAGGGGTTCTGGATGTCCCAAACTCAGGGGTCCACCTGAGAAGATGGTAAAGGAAACAACATGTTAGTGTTAGTAGGTTGGCTAGCTAGAAGGAGCAGAGAAACTGCTGGTGAGCTTGGGCTTAGGCAAATGGGGGGAGCAAAGGAAATAGAGGCTCCCAACTTAGCTAAAAGATCCCTTCCCAGTAAGGAGACAGGACATGTCAGCACTACCAAAGAGGAATGGGTGAAGGGTATACCCCTAAAAATGTAGCTAAGTGGTGGGGTCTAATGATAAATTTGTCCTCCTACCCCAACGATAGGAAAACTCAAAGGTGAAGTGGGTCCACAAAACTCTCTCAGGACTGAGTAAGTGGTCCTGGTGTCCAAGAGGAAGGAGATGGGTTGCCCACATACCATGATAGCTACCCGGGCTTCTCTGTTAGTGATAGGCGTGGTCAGGTCGAGGGAGCTCCGACCCCTTTAGTCATCCATAGCCAAGCCTAGGGGGAAAGGTGGAGAATTACCTGGAAGTGATATCTCCCTGTTCTATGTGACTTGAGGGCAATTCACAGCCCAATGTCTCTCCTGATGGCATCTAGGACATGGTCCTCTTAGCTTGCCAGGGGTAGGGCAAGCCCTCACCAAGTGACCTTGCTGATCACATCTATAGCAGGAGCCTGGTGATCTGTGAGCCTTAGAAGGCTAGGAGTCCAGGGTAGTGGCTGGAGCTGGAGCTGGTCAGAAAATATTTGCCATCATGTGGTATTTTTGTTTTTGGGCTTTTTCATCTCTCTCATGGTACAACTTGAAGGACAGTGCCAAGACTTCTGCCTTTGGAGTTAGGGGCCCCCTCTTCAAACACCTAAGTTTAGCCTTTATGTTGGGGTATCTCTGGGAAAAAAGTAGATCATGCTTACCTTCTGGATTTTCAGGATCCAGATTAGTGTATTGAAATAAAGCCTTTGTGAGGCGTTCTAAAAATTGAGATGGGTTTTCCTGTTTGTCCTGGACAACCTCTTGGAGCTTTTCAAAATTTACTGGCTTTAAGGCTGCCTTTCTTAGGCCAGACAGAAGGCATGCAATAAACCTGTCTCTGGCTAAGATACCACCTGCGAATGTAATTCCATAGGGGATCCCCGGTCAGGGACTGCCTCAGATCCGATTGGATATGTTCCATCTGTTTGGTGAATTTTGTCTGCATGCATTTTTGCCTCTTCTCAAACTTGCTTGTGTTCATCAGGAAGTAAATTATTAGTAAGGATCATATGAGCACCATAGAAAGTCAAGCTATGAGATGGAGTAATGTACTGAAATTCCTTAATAAAGCTGGAGGAGTTAGAAGTATAGGAACCCAATCTGCTTTCTATTTGAAAAAGTTCACTCAGCATGAAAGGAACATATACTCTGACCAGATCATCAACACTAGCCACTTCCTTAGAGGAAGGACTGATGCTGGGTCAGGTGTTCCTGGAGGAGAGGGAGGACTTGGGGGTCTGGTTGTGGCCTTAGAACGAGTGATAGGAGGGGTAAAGGTCGGCACCAATGTAGGGCGATTGGAGCAGCCTGCAGCTGGCACAGAAGGAGGGGAGGGGTCTGGAGAGGTTGAGGTAGTAGGCTCTGGGGCCTGAGAAGGAGAAACTGAGGAGGCAGTTTGGGTTTTCGGTGGTGTGGAGATGGGTCTGCAGCAGAGGGGAGGTGGCTCGTTGGCTGGATCAAGCATTGTAACATCATCTAGTGGAGGGTGTGTAGGTTTGATGGCTAAGAGAAGTTGGGTTGGGGAACAGGAAGAGCAGAGCGAGGGTTGGGAGTGAAGACAGATGAATGCTTCGATACATGGAACCTCATTCCATTTACCAGGCTGCTGGCAGTATGTACGGAGATCTCTTAATATGGTCAGTCTAGTGTACCATTTGTTGGTCATTTGGAATTATCTAGAAGGGTATTGAATCCAGACCTTATTGCAGAGGCATATCAGTTTTGAGGGCCTCAAATAGGGCTTTAATTTCAGCAATTTGAGATTTTCCAGGAGACATCCTAGTGGGGTGGCTGGAGGTACATTCAAAGACAATTTAGTGCCCATTGGGTGATGGAAATGTCACTGAACTTTTCGTACTGGTGTCCTGAGAAAGGCTCAGGACGGGTTAGTATATGGCCAAAGTAGAAATTCAGGTCGTCATGTGAATAACTAGGGGTTATGGAGGCAATTTCCTGGAAATCACCAGAAAGCAATTCAACCTGGGACCAGGAATTTTTGGCTGGCTACAAGAGCCCGAGAGATTTATGAACTGCTTTTGAGAAGGAAAGTCACTCAAGGGTATATGTCCTAACTTGTAGAACAGCCAGGAGGCCGGTTATAAGAACTGGGGCATTGAAAGCCAACTCCTTAGCACATAAGAGGCTGGCCAGGCACTATCTGGGCATATAGGGTCCTTTCCAGCAACTGGAGAAACTCCTTACCATGCAATATGCCGTGTGTGTTTGTGGGCTTCTGCAGTAGGATAGCAGGGACTGTGGAACCATGTGGTCAGTGTGTAGAGGCATGTGGTGGGCCACAGAGGCACAGCTCACACGGTAGAAGTCTGTGAGTATCGCAGTGGTGGCAATGGTCTGCGGCAGCAGCGGAAATCCATGTGGTGGATGTGGCAGGTGCCAGCGGATGGAGTCCACGTGGTGTAGCAGTGGCATCCACGTGGTGTAGCAGTGGCTGCAGCCTGGGCTCCGCAGCTCCCTTGCCTAGTGATTCCTGGGTTTCAACATCAATGCTGTGATCTTCGCGAGGCTTCAGAAGGACCACACCAGGGCAAACAGTTCCACATGAAGTTGGTTGAGAGAGAGAAAGAAGGGCAAGGGGGTGGTGGAAAGAGAATGGGGAAGAGAGAGAGAAAGAGAGAGGTCAGGGGTCTTTCTTTATATATGTAGGGTGACCTGGTCACAGGTAGAGGTGGGAGGTGAGCCAAGTGGATTCTGGGAATATGATGGCTGTTGCTTGGCAACAGGTGTGTGGGTTGTGCCTATGTTAAGTCATGGTTCAGAAGTCCTGATAACATCAATTAGTATATCCTATTGACAGGGGACTGGAAGCTACTCCCTGCAGATTGCAGCACAATGTAAATACTGATAATTCACAGGAGAGATCTTGCCAGAAGCTTGTATGCATCCCGGAGAGGCTAAAGCACCAGGGACACACTCATCTTTTAGAGTGGTTTGACCTGACCAGTGCGGGCCAGTGGGTGTAGGGGAAGAGGGGAGTAGGAGAGAGTGCCCGCCATCCCACCAGAGTTCCTGTGCTCTCTGGGCACTCGGATGCGGGAGGACTGCCAGATGCTTTCCACATGGCCCTGAGTGGGCATCTGGCTGTGTGAAGCCACTGACCCCACATGGTGGGGGGTGGACAAGGGGCAGCCCGGTACCAGGTTCTCAGTCTCTGGCATCCACGCTGGATATGGCAGAGGAGCTGAGAACAGAATAGGGGCCCCCCGGGGGGGCACTTGGTCCCGAAGAAATAGGAAGAGAGGGCAAGGGGAAAGAGGGGGCACTGGGTGGTTCCCACACAAGTGAGAGTCCTTAGTCTAGGCCTTTATGATCAGAGTCAGTCTATGATTTTAGGGCTTTATTGTAGAAAGGCAGGGGGAAAAAGAGACAGTAGAAAGAGAGAGAGACAGGCCATGGCCATATAGAGAGAAGGGAGAAGGGAAAGAAAGAGAGCTAGAGAGTAAGAAAGATGAAGGCTTAGGAAAGAAAGGTAGAAGCTTAGAGAGTAAGAGAGCAAGGAGAGGTCAAAAAGTCCCTCTTATAGTGGGCTTGTTATCTTGCTGTTGCTAGGTAACTGTGGGGAGGAGTCTAGCCAGAAGGCCAGAAGCTTGAGACATTGTCTATGTGAATGAAAGCCTCAAGCCTCTATTGTGGGGGCTGTGGGGGGTGGTAACTTCAACAGGAGCCAGGGGTCCAGGAGACATGGTCGAACACCTTCTGTCCCATGTAGGTGGAAATGACCACCCATCAGGTTCCACTGAGGAACCTAGAGACCAGGCTGTCTGTGCATAGCCTATTGCCCCACAGACCACTTGTACTAGTCAATGTTTAGAATCAGGAGAATGCCAAGTGAGGCTTCTACCCTCAACCTCAGAGAGGCCCAGAACCCAGTATAGTTGATCCTTATTTATTATGGATTCCTTATTTATGAATTCATCTACTTGCTAAAATTTACTTGCAACCTCCAAATCTTGTGGCACATTTGTGGTTATCTGTGGACATCTAACGGAAAAACAAAGTAATTGAGTCCCCCAGTAACTACACTGCCTGCCAAGGTGTATCACTGGGACATTCTGCTGTCTCACTTGAGCCCTCATGCTGGGAACAAGTATCTTTTCTCTTGGTTGGTTTAGTTCCACATTTTTTGCATGTTTGTGTATTTTTTTTGTTTGCTTTTGGCGATTTTGAGGTTTAGTCTCGCCTCTAAGTATAGTACTGAAGTGTTGTTTCATGCTGCCCAGAGCAGAGAGGCTGTGCTATGCCTTGATTCTGTAGCCCTGAGCTGCATAGACTTTAGCTGAAGCTCTTAAAAGAAAATCGCACATAAAGCACATCTGTGTACTAATAGGTTGACAGAGCCATGAGTGGGGGCTGCTGGAACTTTATTTTGTACTTTCTGTATGCTTCGTTCTCATGGATTCGGTGTTTAAAGAGCTTTATAGCCTGAGAATTGGGCACAAGTTGTCTGGGAATTACTCTTCCAGGCAGTGAATGACAATCTGTATGCTCAATGGTCTTTCTTAGTGGCGCACTTTGTAAACATTCTGTGGATATCCCTTCTCTGTTCAGCATAGAGACCTTTCCTCCTTTGGGCAGCAGAATGAGGAGTTTTCAGTTTGGTCTGTAATCCAAGACTCTTGCCTTATGCCCAGTTTAATCTTTGAGATCTGTACTAGGAGCTGGGTTTGATGGTAAACCCCAGAAGTCCCAGCACATGGGAAGCAGATGTGGGAGGATGTAAGTTTGAGGCCAGCCTGGGCCACACACTGAGGTTCTCATCTTAAAAAGCCTGGAGCTGCTGATGTAGCTTGTGAGTTGAGTTTTGCCTAGTATGTTTTCCCGAGTTCCAGGCTGTCACAGTAATGCAAATGGAAACTACTGTGATATTTTGTCTTATCAGAATGGCTACAATTAAGAAAACTAATAAAAATACTTTACAGTTTGCAGGACAAAAACAAAACAATGACAATACATGCTATTGAGGATGTGGAAAAAGGGGAAGCCCATGCACTATTCATAGGAATGTAAACTGTTGCGATCACTATGGAAACTCATATAGTAGTTCTGCAAAACTAGAAATAGATCTAACACATGACCCAGCTATACCATTTCTGGCATATGCTTCTATATTATTCTACAGAGATACATGGTCATCCATGCTCATCGCTGCTCTTTCACACTAGTCAGCGCATGCAAGCAGGCTATCTATCTATCAACTGATGAATGGATAATGAAAATGTGGTGTCTATATACAACAAAATTATGAAACTTGATTGGAGCTGGCAATTGGATGGAACTGGAAGATATACTAGGTAAGGTAGCCCAGATCCTAAAGAGAGCTGTGGCATGTTCTTACTCATGGGTGAATCCTAGCATCATATCTTTAGGAATACGTCTTTAACTTGGAGTACCTGTAGAAACTAGAGAACTAGGAAGGGACCTGGTAATGAGCAAAGAAAGATATTAAGGAGGGAGACAGTAGAACATGGGTAATATGACGGGAAACAAGAGAATGTTGGAGAAGCTTTAAATAAGGAGAGGGATGGGAAGGTACAGCAGAAGGAAGTGGGGGAGGGGCAACAGACACTAATGCTATTGAAAGGGCCATGCAGAAACACTCTATTTTATAAGCTTCATTATATTTGTCCATATATTGCTACATCTCTCTCTCTCTATATCTAAATATCAATATCTATACATCTTAATATACATATACATATATGTTTATATGTGTGTGTATTATATATTTATGTATATCCCAGAACAGAAGTCATAAGCTGCCAAATAAATATCTGAGTGAATGTGTGAGATATCTCAGCTTGATTTGTTGGTTAGAGCTATTCAAAATGCCTTTCTGAACAACACAAGCTATTGGGATTGCTTTTGGGTACCCACTAGACCTTGATGGCAAGACTGTCACTGAAGACATCACACACTTTGGTCATAAGTCATGGAAACCTGCAAATGGACTTTTGGATACTTTATGGGTTCCTAATTCTGCCACCTTTCTCCAACTTTATCTCTTTCAAGACTCCAAAGTTGGTAGGTGAGAAAGGATAGAGAGGAAATGGGGCATTGAGATAGTTAGGCTACTTCCTGATGATTGGAGTGTGAAGTTCCTTGGGGAAATTTAGATCTTCATCATCAGGATCTCCAACCAGCAACTAGTAACAGCAAACAGCAGGAGCAGCAGCATCATTTGTCGTTGTCATTGTCATTGTCATTGTCATTGTCATTGTCAGCAGCAGCAGCAGCAGCAGCAGCAGCAGCTACACCCCTCTTAGGGCTCTGGCATTTATATACCCTACCAAGAGTCTCCAGAATGTCAAACATTATACGCTTGCAGAAACTATCTGAAGCTGGTAAAACCATGCCCCTGCCAGAGCACGTGGCAAATTGTAGTCGGCTGCTGTGGAAAATCTGAAGTAGCCTCATATCCCACACTAGGATTAAGACAAAAACATATTCCATAACATTTCTATGTTTTAACAGTGAGAACCAAAGTTCTCACTACAGAAACCAAATTGATACAAAGCTTCCTGCCTGCCAACCAATTTTCAGAGGCCCAGAAAGCCTTCTCTTGTTTTAATTGTGCATTTTTCTCATGATTCTATTTTATCTTCCTTCTTAGCATCTCACTGATTTTCTTTACTAATAGTTTTTCTGTTCTTAGATATACTTATTTCTGCTCTAATAAGTCTTATCTTTCTTCTGTTTGGCTTGTATTTACATTGTTTGGCACACACTATTGTTTTGGATAGCTTATAAGGCAGTAGTTTTCCACATGGCTTGCCCGTACATTCTTACTTTAGGTTGATCCTTGCTCCCGTCTCTGTTTTTACCTCTTTCCTCTGCTACAGGCTGGTTAAACCTTTCCGTACTTGGAGTCCCTTCCTCTGCTTTTGTACACTGTGGTTGTTTGCTTTTGCTTTTTTGTAGCGTGCTCCTTAACACCCTACCCCTCTAAACCCTCATAGGTCCCTTCTTGCTTCTTGGCCTGTACACTCACTTCAAATTAAATATGTAAATTTAGAAATTTAAATTAGTATCTACAGATTAGAGAAAACTTGTGGTGTCTGTCATCCTGGGCTTGGGTTACTAGGTTATATATTATATATAATATACATGTATACATAAATATAATATACACATATATGCACACATATATTATCTAGTGCTGAAAAGAGTTCCATTGTGTACATATTTACATTTTTATTATCCTCTATTGGTTGATGGACAGCTAGGTAGCTTATCATGATATCTTATCATATCATAGATATTGTGAATAGAGCATCAACACAAGCAACGCGTATAGGAAACACTGAATAGAAACATCTCCAACCTAGGACTGCATTGATCTTTAAAATTTATTCATACTATTATAGACAAGTATTTGGTAAGTATTATGTAAATATTCTTTTTAAAAATGTATTTTATGTGTATGAAGCTTTTATCTACATGTATATCTGCACACTCTGTGTGGGCTGAATGACCACAGAGGCCAGAAGAAGCTGTCAAGTCCCCTAGACCTGGGTACCAAACTGGGATACTCTGCAAAAGCATCAAGTGCTCCTAAACACTGACCCATTGCTCCAGCTCTGCTATCCTTAATAATGAATTAAAAGAATATCTATAAAATAGCTGCAAATAATTCTAATCCCCACAGTAAGGCCACATAAGAAAGTGAATATTAGAGATTTCAAGTGATAGTAAAAACTTGAAATTTAAAGCCAGAACTTAGATAAGAAACATAAGGAGATGCTGTCCTCTGAACACTAGTATGTTCTAAGCATTGCTTGAGGCATTTTGTGATTGACAACTTATTAACATTAACAGTGGTCATATGAGAAACTGTAGCCATTATTGATATAGAAAAGGGTTTTATAACGTTCCAGCCACTTAAGTTACTTGAATTCACATTGGAGAAGCTAGAGATAGAGCCCCAGGAGCTGAAGGGGTCTGCAACCCTAGAAGAGGAACAACAATATGAACTAACCAGAACCCTCAGAACTCGTGTTTCTAGCTCCATATATAGCAGAAGATGGCCTAGTCAGCCATCATTGGGAGCAGAGGCCCATTGGTACTGCAATCTTTATATGCCCCAATACAGGGGAACGCCAGGGCCAAGAAGTGGGAGTGGGTGGGCAGGGGAGCAGGGAGGGGGGAGGGAGGAGGGGACTTTCGGGATAGCAATTGAAATGTAAATTAAGAAAAGATCTAATAAAAACTGAAAAAAATTTATTTATTTATTTATCTATCTATTTATTTATTTATTTATTTAATTTATTTCATGTATATGAGCACACTGTTGCTGTCTTCAGACACTCCAGAAAAGGACATTGGAAGCCATTACAGATGGTTGTGAGCCACCATGTGGTTGCTGGGAATTGAACTCAGGACCTCAGTCAGTGCTCTTAACAGCTGAGCCATCTCTTCAGCCCTCAGATTCACTTTTAAAAATATATCCTTGTAGAGATTATTAATGCCCATTTTATTTTTCAGTTGTAGAAATCTCCCACAATTATTAGCGAGGGTCCTGATACTAGAGAAAAATTTACCATTCCTAGTTTCTGTTGCATCTCATTAATAATATTTGGAGGGAAGAATGTGTGGATATTTGTAGACTTTTTTTTTAAAGGTAAATTGATTTCTTAGTCTTTTCCATTTTCCTTTTCTGTGTCTGCTGCCCAGAAGGTGGCCACCCTCACAGTGATAGGATGACTGTACAAGGCCACAGCCCCTAGAGCTCTGTAACTCAGCCAAGACAGAAGACATGGCTTTTCTACCTCTAGACTTACATTTTTATGGCTTGTAAATCATTGCTCTTTAAGGTTCCTGTACAGATAAACCTAGCCTTTAAGCTAACAGAGAATGTAGCATTTTGTAGGGTATGGTTCTTGGAACAGAGAAGGAAATTTGTGGGATGTTGTGGGCAAGTGCTCAGGTGAGAGGTGGAAAATTCAAATTCTTATGGACTAGAAATCTGAGAACATCTGTTTACAAAGGTAAACATTTGTTTCATATTGATACTCCTCAAACCATGGTGATCACATGGCCATCTGGAGACTGAGGGCATAGAAATAGCCAATGCGCTCTATAATTTGGAGACCTCAGCATGCCAGACAGAGGGCTTAGCAGAGTTAGCCCTTTCCCAGCCCTCTCTCTTAAGGCTTGTTTACCAGCCATGATGTTCAGCACAAGTTAGTTAGGTAGCAAATGACGGGCAGAGTTTTCCCCCACACTTCAACCTCAGGGGTCTCATGGCATTTTTGCCTAAACTAAGACAGATATCTTGAATGGACAGAAAAACAGGATGCAGCCACAGAGCACAGATTTTATGTTCAGCACTTTAGGCGAGACCCCTACTGGTGGATAAATACTGTTAGTGGAAGTGAATGACTACATAGAATCTTAGCAGATGTTAGGGAAGCAATATTTTTAAATAAATGAGACTATGCTTGAGACAGGCTGCATTGACACCACTCACTTGAGACGATACAACCAGACAGTGCTGGGAAGAATATTTCAGAACACCCACTTCAGCCTTCAATTCTGGCTTTGCGAAACATTAAACAACTTCATCCTGTGTCACACCCTCCCCCACAGGATGAACTAAATCTTTAGGTGAGATAAACCCTTTCCCTTTAAATTTAATAATTTAAATATTAAAAATTTAAAATTAATAATTTAAAAATTCCCTTTAAATTTAAATTTAATAATTTTTAATAATTTAAAAACAATACTTCAATATTATCCATACTCAAAAGACACCCGAATCCCAGAGATTTTATCACAATGACTACCATCTCCCCTTCACTTTTCAAACCTCATTTTTTCCTTTCTGTCTGTCTCTCTTCTTTTTCTTCCCTTCCCCCCTGCCCCCGCGCACACAGTAGCATTATATTTTGCTTTTTGAGCACCTGAAATATTGAATACAATGGGGAAAAGTCTCTTACTTTTACCCTCTTGATTCATGAAGTGTCTGGCACCACAGTTTCTGGACTCCTTGCAGTGTACAGTGACTGTGCTGTGAATGTTAGAGTGGAGAAACCAGTGGATTCCACTTAATAATAAGACATCCAATATAGGGAAGAATGCACTGACTTTAATAGCTGCCTTCTCTGCTTTTTTTTTCCTTTTTTCCTTTTCAGCAATCACAGACTCCCTAATTTTTAGTTGAATTATGTCAGGGTAAACACCATATTTCTCAAACACCAATTTTGAATCAGCTTAGCAATGTGCCTAACTCTGGCTAAGAGATACAATGACTATGGAATGTTCAGTGTTCATGGATTGTCTGGAAGGATGTAATGATGGAAAGAGCAGTGTACATGGGTTACTCCAAAGAGGATGGAGTGAATTCTTGCAGGCTGGAATGTGAACATGATGGCTGAATTTCAGTGGTCTGTATAGATAGCTTGGATCTTTATTAGTTTTCTGGTACTGTGACACTTACCTGAGATAATCAATTCATAAACAAGCATACCTGAGTGAAGAGGTGAGCCGTAACCCAATTCCAGAGCCACCTTTTTAATAAAGTAGAACAGCATAAAACAATACTTCAATATTATCCGTACCCAAAAGACACCTGAATCCCTGCCAAACTGAAATTGGTGATCAGAGGGAGAGATCAGAGCAAGTAGAGAACAAAGAAAGATTAGAGATAAGAAATTCTGGGTGTGGGCCAGCTGTGGCAGTGAAGCCAGCAGCAGGCAATAGAACATGATGGCTTATGGTGCCCGAGGGTTGTATGCCAGGGGTACCTGTATTGCCCCAGTCTGGTGGCAAGGGGTGTGTAGGGTGGCAGCAGCTAGAGCTTCATGGTCAGAGACTGGAGCCATCTGGGAGGTAGAGAAGTAGAGTGAGGGAAAAGGAGTAAACACAGGATGGTGTAGAGATGTGCCAGGCTTCAGCAAGCCAATGCGAGCAATAGAGATGGAGCAAGCTCCAGGTAGAGTGCAGACTTCTTAGGATCAATTTTCTTGATGATGTAGGAAAAACAGAGGAACTCTTTTGGCTTGAGGGAAAAAAAAATGTCTGAAAGAGAACATTGGTGGTGGTGGTAGGGAAACCACCCAATTAGAATCATCTAGACATGGGCAACTGGCCTGTGGTTTCTGAAGTGTCACTGTGACTTTAATATTCACTAATGGCAAAGAAAAAATCCTGAGCTTAGTAATCCGGTCTTAGGAGATGATGCAATAATGAATGCTACTGGGATGACCTGCCTAATGCCTCTGCTGTCAAGGATTCGGTTTGTCTGGATGCATGGCAAGGTTGTTCAGGATCACAGGTATGTGGACAGGATCTTCTCCATGCCCAACCTCACAAGGATGTTCAGGATCACGACATGTGGACAGGACCTTCTCCATGCCCAGCCTCACAAGCAGCCATACCCTAGGAGTGAGCAGCAGTGGCCGGTGCACTTATTGGCACGCTTTCCACCATAGTAGAAAGGTTACAAGAAAAATAAGGAATGCATATTGGAAGCCTTCCTCAATAGCCCAGCAACAGTGGAAGGAAACCATCCAGCATCCAGGGAGGGATGCTTAAACAAGCCTGCCATGTCCCTAGTCTGGAAGTGTGGACATCGCACAGTAGCTTAAATCATCACTTCCTGCCCCATGCCAGGTTTTGTTTAGAGCCCAAGTATCCTGTCATGTTTCTCTCAAGTTCTGGCTTTCAGAAGCTGAAATTAGGCATTGAAAGGACCTTTGATTCTTTATACTTCCTAGATTTTCCTTGTGTGTCCTCACGGGATGTGGTGCGACAGTTTTAGCATCAGGCCTTTAAAGCCAGGCATGACCTTATCTATCTATCTTGGCATCTATGGTCTGAATGTTTGTCCCCAAGGATTCATGTGTTGAAGCTCTACCCTCCAGTGGGATGGCACAGGAAGAAGCTGTGAAGTGATCACGATTGTAGGAGTACATGAGAGGATGGGCTCTGAGGATAGAGATGAAAATCTCCTCATTCTGTGTACCTGAAGGAAACACCATGTTAAGATATAGTGAGAAGCTGACTGCAGGAAAGTGAAGAAGACAATCCAAACCGAGGAATAGATTTATGCTGTATAAGCTACCCAGTTTGTCATATTTTGTTATGACAACTTAAACCAGCTAAAGATAGCATCACAACATAAAACCACCTTTACATTAAAAGGCCACATATATGTTTCGGTCAAATTACGTCTTATTGGAGAATTCCTCTTGTTTCCGAGCAGCAAGTATCCCAAGTTCCTTCAAGCTTTTTAGGTGCTTGGCTCTTGATCATGGCTTTACTGGGACTGAATTTCAGCTGGAAGCCAGTATGAACCGCTGCAGGAACACTTGCTCCCTAGGGCTGTTAAATCACCTTGTTATTTATCGCCCTCTAGAATCCTCTAATTTACATGTGGTCTCTTCTCATAGAAGCGCCCAAAGTTAATCTGAATTTGTTTAGACAATTTTATGGATATTATAAAACCACAATTGAATTTCAGAACTTTGTAGCAGCCCAGCCGAGATGTGCTCCAATTAGAAGTAATTGCTGTTAATGCTGTTATGGTGTGGTGGATGCCCACTCGGTTTTGGACCTTTGTTCTGCTAAATTCCCTAGGAGTCTCTTCTTTATTCTTCAACTAAATAGACAGGCCCCAGAATCCATGCTCTTAGAATTTCAGTATAGGAGCAATATTGTGCCTCTCTCCTAATTAACCTTGTTAGCCAAGGATTTACAGCATCAGTTGGTTGGCCTGAGGGGTCTTTGATCGTCTTACTACACATCCACAGTGGTAGAGGATGCCTGTGGGAAATGAAGCGCTTTGTTTTCTTTGGCATACACTAAGTCCCCACACCCCCCTTTTAAAATCCTTTGTGGGCATGATGGAGCATTCTTGTTTAATGAAATGATGTGTGGGAAGCCTTTATCTTAGTGATGGACAAAATACACGTTAGCTATCATTTCTCTCATGATGATATCTGAGGTTGGATGGAAAGGAACAGACCCTGAGGAACACTCCAGGACAACCAGATTTCAGTACAGCTGGAACCACACTTCATGACTGACCCTTTGAAGAGCAGCCCCAGAAGATACTTAAATTCTAGATTGTTTTGACTTTTACTGAGTCTGCCAATATAACTTACTCCCCCAGCCCCAACAGAGGGCAAAACACAAAAAGGAACTTGTTTCTCCCACAGGGTGGATGCTCCAGTAGCTTGGGAATGCGCTGCTGGGATATGGTAATTAACATATGTTTGTTAATCTTGCTTTTATAGTTAATTTATGAAGCATGAAAGCAGTTTTTGAGGGGATTAGACTTGAAGAACACAATAACTCTGAGGTGAGGGTGCCTCTAATGAATGAAATTGTTCATTCTGTGAAAAATACCTAACTGTGAATCCCAGCTTGAATCATTAAGTTAAACACTGAAATTATCTCTGGGTGTGGCTTTTGGATCAGTCAGTAACAACAAATCTCAGTTGACCTTCATTTTCATAGAAACAACCAGTTTTTTATCTCTCCTTGGCTAAAAATATGGATCCCATCTGAAAGTCTGGACTAATGTCACTGTCAGGAAAGCCCTGGTGAGGCTCTCTGGTGCCATGTGTCTGAGACCTTTAGCTAAAAAGTGGCACTTGTCAGGGCATTGAGCACCAGGGTGGTTGGCATTGTCAGTCAACTATGACAGAGTACCTAGGGAGAGAGTTAACCTAGGGTAGGTTGACTGAAATATAAGACCCATTTTTAATGTGGGTGTCACCACATCACAGGCTGAGGTCCTGGGCCACTGTGAAAAGCCAACAGGTAGCTGAACAGCAGCATTCATCTCTGCCTTGGATTGCTCTGGATGTGACATCTTCTGCACAACATGGACTTATTCTTTAAAACTGTGAATCAAAATAAACACTTTCTTCCAGAAGGGACCTTTGTCAGTTATTCCGTCACAGCAACTACAGCAAGTCAAGAAACTAAAGCAGTAAGTTACTTGACTTTCACACTAGTGGCCCAGGTTCTAAAGAACCAAAACTAAGAATAAAATAATAGAAAATCTGCATTTTTGTGTCCTCTTGAGAGAGGTCTTGCAGCCCAGACACACACTGCACCTTCAGTGCCCCATGAAAGCTCAGCCAGAGCCACCTACTTGATAGGAACCACCATACTTAGAGGAGTTCCTGAGAACCCACCTCTTTTTCCCCTAATTAATTTTTTTTTATCTTAAAAATGTTTTTAATTGAAATAGGAATATACCATTCCTCCACCTTTTCTCCTTCCAGCCCATTCTAGTGACCCTCCCTCCAATTGTTCCCATATCACCCCTCTGATAGATAGCATCTTTTTCTTTGATTATATTTGTCACACACACATATGTATGTATGTATGTATGTATGTATGTATGTATGTATGTATATATATATATGTGTATATATATATATATATATATATATATATATATATATATATATATAAAACTTGCTGAGTCTGTTTCTATTCTTTGTGTGTATATGGTTACACTGCTATAGTTGTTGAAATGGGAGTGACAAAGAGCTATTTTTATTTTTCAAACAAAGAAACAAACAAAATACACTCAACAACAACAAAAGAAAACAGTAACATTGCATTTAAATGACACTGGAAGGACATTCTGGTCCACAGCGGAACATACTTGTCTTTGGGTTCTGTCAAACAGAAATACCTTTCTTCTTTGGAGTAAGCCTGATGTAGGAATGGGTCTCAGACAACACAGTGCATGGAACTTATCATTAAGTTTTCTTCTTTTGGCTAGTGAAGCCCTCCGTCATATGAAAGACTCCCAGGTAGTCAGCTATAAGTATTCCTGTCTTGATTGGCAAGATGCTAAAAAGAACACAAATGTAAACATCTTTGTTATCATCTGTGAAAACACCTTTGCTAGGTAACTGAAGGTTGTCACTTTTGTAGAGGAGTTGCATGTTCAAACACTCATCATGGAGGCTTGGGTTGAGAGGTCTCCTCTTTTGTTTATGACATTGGGTTCACTTGTTTTGGTCTCCAAAACATCACCAGTTTAGAGTACTGTGTGGACTCTAAAGCATCTATTTTAGGGTACTATGATTGTCAGCACATGTTTGGAATAGATGAATCTGGCTGGAAACTTGGTTCCAGCACTTTCAATGCCAGCTTAGGCAACATACCAGCTTCTAGGCCTTCATGTCCTCAGGTAACAGCTGAGGGCATCCTTCTTCCTAAGATAACTGTGAGGACGAGATGCAATAGGTCCTCCTGATCTTGGCCACCCGATCTAAGATGTTTATCTCTTCCATACCATCTGTGCCTGGGAAGACTCGTAGACACCCCTGACCACCACCCCACACTCTGCCCCTGTTGACCTTGAGACTCACATAGATACAGAAAACCTAGGAGTTTTTTCTAGGGGTGGCGTGAGGCCTCCAGGTGCTGTGTGTCCTCCCCAGCTTCAGCACTGGTTAACATAATGGATAGTTTTCCATCAGTGATTTAAACCTCCATTTGTTCCCCAGTCTCCAGGCTTATCTGAGATTCCCGCTTCTGGCCTAATTTTTATGTACAATACTCAGGACGCTCAGGATAGGAGCCCAGGTATGAGGCACCCCGATCCCCTATCCTACTTCTCCATTTCCTTTTGTTCTCTCACCTTACATTTACTCCTGAGAAGACAATTCCTATCATGATAGGGGTTTCTTGATCTCTTGTTATTTTGTGTAATCCTGGATCCGTGAATGGGAATGCTGAATTACTCACACACTGCTCTCTACATGTTGTTTAAGGGACTCTTTGATAATTTCTTTCATTGAGCCTGTTTATCTTTCCTTTGCTTCTCCAGAATGATCTAGCACTTTCCCAAAACATGGCCCAGAATGGGTATGCTATTAAAGAAATATGATTTCCACAATTATTCAGAGCAAAAAAAGGGGATGCTTCATGTTCTTAAAATTGGCTTTGTCATAGTACAATCTGCTATTATGCAAGAAATAACCCATTGTGTTGTGGAAATACATACCGTCCAATAACCAGACATTATGCTAATCTCTATGCACTGCAAAACATGGTCAGTAATTTGTGGACAAGAAAACTGAAGCCAGGAGGACACGGGACATGTAAAAATTACAGGCTTGATAAAGAGCAGGGTCATAACCCTGGGTTTCAAATTGCTACTTAAAGACTTCTTGTGCTACCTCACACAGCCTCTGTCAGCCACAGAGGTCCCTCCTGTGGTAGAGAAAGTACGGGAAAGAGAAAGGATAGAAAAATGACTCCTGTTTCATTGCATAAAGTAGATAAAATTAACTAATGGTAAAGGTACGTCTGTGGCTGTCAGCCATATGAGAACTTGAAGAAAAATGCCTATACTCAAATAGCCGAATAACAATCATTGTCATAAGGGGTAGAGCTGGGTACAGAGCAGGTGGACTAAGATAGAAGTAACAAGACAGAGGAAAGATGCATTTATCTCAACAGAAAATGGTGGCTGGTCATAGAGTGTGCTCCTTGTAAAGGTGCAGACCCTGTGAGGGGAGGCACAGACATATGGAGCAACACTGAAACTGAACTGAGAGACTCGGATGAGCAGTGCACCCAGCCAGTCAACAGTAGCCTGCTCCCAGGCCAATGTGCTCAAGTTGCTACTGCTGAATTTCAGGAACGAAGTTCAGTTTGGACATAGGGGTGGGTTAAGAATGATTCTCCCCCTTCCTTCCTTCCTTCCTTCCTTCCTTCCTTCCTTCCTTCCTTCCTTCCTTCCTTCCTTCCTTCCACTCCCACCCCTGCCTTCCTCCTTTTCCTTCCTTCCATTCTTGTATGTGTGTGTGTGTGCACGTAGGAGAACTGAGAACCTTGTGCATGCCAGGCAAGCACTGTGCTACCCACCCATACTCAGTCCCCCCCCCCCCTTTTTGCATGATTTTAAGATTTTTTTGCTCTGGAATTCTTTAACTATTTATTGGTAAAAATGATTAGCAATCGCCAGTTTAACCAATACTTCAGATTCTTAAGGTGTGTAGCTGACTCTCTGGTATTGTACCTGAGGAAGCATTGATCCAATATCTATGGTCATACAATCATCTCAAAATGTGTGTAAGAACATCTTTACAACCAAACAGCTTTTAAAATCTGTCCAGATTCCATTTTGTAAACCCATCCATTTTTGACAATTATAAAATAGTAAGATGTCAGAGAGGGTCTCTGAACTTGTAGTGGTGGTGGTGGGCCCAGAAACTGAATAAATTTGAAACTGTGCAATAAAGGATCATGGAGATGAAAAAGAGTATGGAGAAGATTTTCCTTAAAAAAAAACAGTCCATTAATTTAAGTAGTATTTGCTGACTGGCTCTTCCAGGTATGACCTGGAATAGACTGGGGACTGGCACATGGAGAAACATGGAAACTGATGCCATTACCTTTTTAGAAACACCATGAAGTATAAAAACTTGGGCATATACAAGTATAGCTGCTCCTGGAGAATGGCATCTACGATTTTCCTAACTGCATATTCTGGATCCAGAATTGGTAACAGAGTAGGACATCTAAGGAAGAAAAAAAACCCTCAAGTTAAAAGAAATCATTCCTTAAGATTAAGGGTAAAATTTATAAGACGTTGTTGTTAGGCCCCTCTCAACTTCTATATTTCTATATTTACTCATTTATTGTCAAAGTAGTACTAGCATGACTGGAATGTGAAATGGAAACCCATTGTAAATCAGTATATTCATGTTACAGATAATCATCCATGTAAAACTTTATTGAGTGGTCTAAGTGAGAAGTGAGTCATTGGAAACAAACTGGGCATCTGTGTCTGCTAGGGCCTGAACGTGTTACCCCATTTTACATTTAAGGCTAATCTCCACATGATGGATCTGGATCAGGACTTGGGTCTTGGAAAGTAATTTAGGTTATGAGCATGGCACCTTTGTGAATGGGATTGGTGCCCTTGTGAGAAGAGACACAGCATAGGTAGACTTTCTCTCTTTCCTTGGCAAGGAAAAGGAGAGATCCATTTTCTTTAGCAAACAAGATCTAACTAAAAAGAAGGGGTCTATGAGCCTCTTTTCATCCTGGCTCTTGAACTTACAGCCTGTAGTGGGTAAGACCTTTCTGTGATTAATCCAGACATGGTATTATTTAAGGAGTGTGGTGGTTAATCAAGATATGTGGTATTCTTTTAAGGAATCTGAGAGCTGTTTTCCTTCAATGACTTCTAGTTTTCCTGGAGTCGGAATGGGTCTGAATGTCATTAGGTGGCAGAAAGGGACTATGGCCAAGACAGAAAACAGAGAAGCAGATCTTCGGCCACAGGATGAATACTAATTGGGCACTGTAATCATTATCAATCAGGTCCTTAAACACACATGTGTCAGGGACAATTATGAAACCACTTGTGTATCAGAAAATATTTAGAAAAAGATCCAAGCAATTCAAAGAATTGGATGGGCAGATAGGAAATTAGAATGCCTTTAAAATCAAAAGGTATACTTACTTAGTAGTGCAACCTTCAAACATTCCAGTTTTTATAAAGAACGGGCACACAATTGTAGTTTTGATCCCCCATTGTTTCTTGGCAAGTGTTTCGATAAACATAGATTCTGCAAATCCAAGGGCTGCGAATTTACTTGCACAATAGTCTGAAAGAGAGAGAGAGACCTAAAGTGTTCAGGTCTGCCTGGTCTCCTTATGTTCTATATCATTGTGCAGTTCCGAGATTGCATTCTTTATGACTGGAAGTTTAATGACAACCTTGCACTGAGCAAATGTCCTGGCTCCAGATCTTTCTAACAGCTCAGGTAATCATTAGTATCCGTTTGTAGCAGTTACATTGTGCTGGCTAGTTTTAAGTCAATTTGACACAGCTAGAATTATTGAAATAATGCCTCTATAAGATGTGGCTGTAGGCTTGTCTGTAGAGTATTTTCTTAATTAGTGATTGATGTGGGAGGACCCAGCTCATTGTGGGTGGTGCCATTCCTGGGCTGGTGCTCCTGGGTTTTATAAGAAAGCAGGATGAGCAATCCATTAAGGGGTACCCCTCCATGTCCTCTGCATCAGCTCTTGCCTCCAGATTCCTTCCCTGTTTGAGTTCTTACCTTGTCTTCCTTCCAGGATAAAGATTGATGAGGAAGCATAAGACAAATAAACTCCTCCCAAGTTGCTTTGGTCATGGTGTTTTTTTACAGCAATAGTAATCTTAACTAAGTCAACTGTATTTTAAAATGTGGAATGTACATTGTTCTTTATGCTATAATGAGAAGGCATCTTTAACAGATTATAGAATGATATAAAATATAACTTATGTATGCTCAGAGAAACAAAAAATGTTATGTGACTTGTTTTATTGTGATCTAGTACCATATGCATATATTTCTGAGGTCTGTTTGTGTTGTAAAGCTTTTAAATGGTGTTACATTAAGGTCACTTGTAATACTAATAGCAACAGAGGATGTGGCAATCATTTCAAATATTCTTTGTATGGGGAGGAATATGTAGCGAGGATCATGGAACATGGGCCACTGAAATAATATGCTAATGAACAAGTGGACTATGAGATGAGAAAGGCTGCTATGTACTCTGCTAGACCATAATTTTACTTCCAAGTCAATGCTTTGTTGAGCCTGTGTCAACAGGACAGAGGGTGGACAGTCCTTATTTCAAATAAATTAACCTCATGTAGTATAAATGCCTACAATAATACATAAAATAGCAAGTTACTTAAGGATTTAAGCAAGAAAGATCAGTGTGGTTTGTGGTACTTAGAAGTAAATGTTCTTCCAATCATAAATCTCAGATTGTCAGTATAATGAAAAATAAATAATTCAATGGTTTAAAATGGTTTTTAAATTGTCACACTGACATTACCTGTACTTATGTGCAAAATTACTAGAAATTTCTTTAAAAGCTTTGGCATTTGTCTTAGTTAAGGTTTTACTGCTATCAGCAGACACCACGACCAAGGCAACTCTTAGAAGGACAACATTTAATTGGGAATGGCTTATGGGTTCAGAGGTTCAGTCCATTATCATCAAGGTGGGAGCATAGTACTATCCAGGCAGTCATGGTACAGGAAGAGCTTAGAGTTCTACATCTTCATCTGAAGGCTGCTAGGAGAAGACTGACTTCAAGGTAGCTAGGGTGAGGGTATAAAGCCCACGCTTTAAGTGACACACCTACTCCAACAAGGCCATACCTACTCCAATAAAGCCACGCTTCCTAATAGTGCCACTCTTTGGACCAAGCTTATACAATCCATTACAGTATTACTGGGACGTGGTAGAGCTGTTAGGAGGAGAGGCCTAAGGGAAGGAAGTTAGGAGGCAACTGGGCGTATAACATGGAGACTGAGACTAGATCCTTCCACTGCCATCTTTTTTTCTCAGCTGCCTCTGTCACATGCCCCTGCATGCTTTGCTTTGGCCCAAAAGCAATGAGGCCACCAAACCACGAAGAAAAACCCTTAAAACTGTGAGCCAAATTAAACTCATCCTCCTTTCAAGTTGACTATCTCAAGTATTTTGTCTCAGTAGTGGTGGGGAGCTAGAATACTGGTCCCATGAAGCGGGGCAGACTGTGAAAACTTCATGGTGTGATTTAGAAGCTATTATAAGAATTTTTGTCAGACTCCAAAGCAGCAGAGCCACAGACTGAAACCTCTTCAACTATAAGTCAAATAAGTCCTTACTTATTTTGCCACAGTGGTGGGATCTGATATACACAGTCATGTTATCCAGATGCTGCAGGTGGCAGGCAGCGATTGATGCTATCTTCATGCGCTATAAACTACAGTGAATGATTTCAACTCTGTCTTCTACTTTGAGAGAAGGATAAAGGACTTCTTACACCTTACTTCTCTTGAACATGTAGGGGAAAAGTGGCATTTTTGTCCATGCTGTGCATCGTTTTAAGTCACATTTGCTTTAAGAGAATGCCGGGGCGGGGTGGGGGTGGGGGAGCTGGAGAGATGGCTCATAGGTTAAGAACACTGACTGTTCTACCAGAGGTCCTGAGTTCAATTCCCAGCAACCACATGGTGGCTCACAATCTTCTGTAATGGGATCCAATGCCCCCTTCTAGTGTGTCTTCAGAGAATAACAGTGTATTCACATAATAAAACAAATAAATAAGGAGAGAGAGAGAGAGAGAGAGAGAGAGAGAGAGAGAGAGAGAGAGAGAGAATATGCCTGAATTCTGTGAATGAAAATAACTTGAGAAGGAATAGAACTAGGTAGGTTTATTTTTGCATATTTTGCAATGCTTTCCTTTGCATCTCTTTCCGAAGGGGCATTCATACCCATTCTGTTGTGAAGCGGCCACTATGAGTGACAAAAGCTGGGTTACAAGTGTCAGGTTTGTCACTGTCAGGCCTCAGGGATGCTACACTAGGCAAGAGGGTAGAGGGAGAAGAGGGAAGAGCAGGATCTAGAGATGCTTCTAGGCTCGTCTGAGTTGTGTGATAAAGTACTTCATATGGAGCCATTGATTCTGATAAGCAGACAGAATTCAGGACTTGCACAATCTGCATTGTCAACAGAGTCTTAGTAAGTGGCTGTGATTCAGAATACAAGACCATACTATGGGAAATACAGAGGACTTTGACTTGTTTCTCAGTTAATGGTGTGGGATTCTTACATCTAAAGATGGAGATATTATGTGAGAAGGAGAGAAAGAAGATGAACAATAGTTATGAATAACCATGCATGCTTTTCACACCCATGAGAAAGGGAACAGTGCGAGTCTCGGGCTGTATGAAATAGTGCCATTTGGGTAACAGGTAGTTTTGAGAACCTTAATCATATAACTGAGACACAGGATAAATTTTGTTATTTACTCAAAATCTGTAGAAGTGTGTGATGAACAATCTTTTGGGGCACAGAGACACATGCTTACAATGCCAGCACTTAGGAAACCAAGACAGAAGACTGAGCTTCAGACCACCTTTGTCTTAAAAGTCTAACCCTGTCTCAACAACCAAACCAAACCAAACCAAACCAAACCAAACCAAACCAAACGACCAGAACACTATAAACTTCAAACTACTCTTTCCTGTCCATTTGCTGGGTGAGTGTCGAGACCTGCACATGATGTGGGAGGCAGACTCCTGGAGTGCAGTTTTTATACAAGTCAAAGTTGTGAGAATTCTCTTACCTGACAGCCCATTTACTCCAATTAATCCAGCTGAACTTGAAATGCAAACCAAATGGCCATGGTTGTTAGCAATCATGGCAGGCAGGAAGGCTTTATACATCTAAGGAGACCAAAATTAAAGAAAAAGAAGCTTTTAATACCCAATAACACATTATGTGCCTTCCTCAGATGTGTAAATGTGCTTGAAACTATTTTAAACTAATAAAATTATGTAAAATTATTTAAAGAATATTTTATATTGTTAAGTCATTATCTCCTCATGAAATGTCAATAATATTAAAAACAATTTATCCAGATTAATGCTATATATAGCATATACATGCATGCATGCATACATACATATATACATAAATACATATATACATACATTGGTAAGATCATAATCAATGTGGTACAGGAAAATCTTAGTTGCAACACTCACAATCCAAAAACCCATAAGGATTTATGGACACCATTGTTTAGACACATATTGTGTTTCCTTCCTTGGCTTAATACAGATTTTCAAAGTTTTCCTGAACCCAGTTCACAAGACACCCTGCTTCCATTAATAAAGAACTATGTTTTAAAGCAATCTTTGCTTCTTTGAATGATAGCCTTTTAATGTCAGTTCATAAAATAGAGTATGTTTTTGAGGTAGTAGGTGCTTAGGCTGTGTCTCAATCATGCAGAACATCTTAATTTTTTTTTTTAAATTGGGAACTTGGAGAAGATGATATAGGAAGAACAATGAACTTCTGAGAAGGATGTCTTGGGCAACAGGCAGAAATTTATCACAGATTCAGACAAAGAGGTTAAGAAAATGGGTTCTAGGCTGGAGAAACAGCTCAGTGGATAAGAGTTTGCTGACTACACACACACACACACACACACCACCACCACCACCACCACCACCACCACCACCACCACCACCACATTGCCACTACCACCAAAAGCTAACAGCTATAATAAAAGAAATAGATAAAAGAAGCCTCTTACAAAGACCCCACCTCTTCACTCAACCGCTTTGTGTTGTTTCATAGAGAGAGGTAGAAAGTCACAATGAAGAAGAGAGAGCACCCTAAGAAGGATCCTGTGTCCAGGGTCCTGTGTCCAGGGTCCTGTGTCCAGGGTCCACCGACCCCGCTGTGACTCTGCTGTGAAAGCTGGAGCCCAGGGGTCAGGCAGTTTTTGAGCCTCTGGCAATTAAGTTACTTGCCCTCCATTGGGTTACACACAGGAAAAAGTGAATAGGCAGTATAGGAGAGGATACCATGGGCCAGGGAAATAATAACAAGGTTGAAGGGATAACTAGCAGAGGAAGAGAAAGGAGACTAGGGCAAAATAGACATGAGAACCACAGGAGGAGACACCGAAGAGGACTAACCTATTCATTACACGTAATGATAAAAGTAAACTCATGAAACACACACACACACACACACACACACACACACACACACACACACAGATGTACATATGCACAAATATATATGCACACACACATATTGCACATTTGGGACAAGAGAGGTAATTCCAGTAGAGACACAGTAATTACTAACTTCTAGATCTTTCTATTTTTTTTCTCCTAAAGATCATGCAGGACACCAAAACCACCAGGGGGCCCACTATACCCTAGCAAAAGTGGAGATAGGAAACCAAAACTCCAAATGTGTTTTAAAGCTTCTGAAGGCGAGCTGGAAAAGGTGGGAGAAGTATGGAGGGGGACCTGAAATCTTCTGCAAGTCCCCTCAAGAGAGAGAGCCTTGTTTAGGGAGGCAGAGCTGTGCACAGCACTAAAACCAACTGTACAGCAATTGGAGAGGCAGGAAGGGATAAGCTAATGGGGAAAAGAGAGAACAACTGAGTGGACAAAGCCAAAATTAAGATAATAAACTGGGATGTAGCTCAGTGGTTCACCACTCATATAGACTGCGTAATGACTGTGTTGATTCCTAATCTTCCCCTCATGATTAAGATGTGTGTATTTTATTTAGAGATTGATAATATTGTTAAAGAGTGAGAGGAAAATACTTTAGAATGCCAGAGTAAGTTTGCATTTAGTATGAGAATAAAAAAAAAATCACCCATAAATGTGCTTTGAAATTGACATCAAATGACTTTTCCATGAGGTCATCTGGGCAGTCAAGGAAATGTCTGCCTGTTACAATGCCGGCATTGTTGATGAGGATAGAGACATCACCAACTTCTTTCTTAACCTGGATTGAATAAGAAGAGTGCCATCATCAAACTAGTAATTCTGTATACGATCTATTTACCAACAGTTAAATATTCTTGATCCTTACCTCAGGCTGGATTTGTGTGCTCTTTGCAGAGTTCTTACTGCACTAGATTGCTAAGCTCAAAGCTCTACACTTCATTCTCCTCTCTCTCCAGTACAGAGGTTAATGTTGGAAGGTCCCTTTTCTTCTCCACTCGAACCCATCTTGCTGCTTATGCTTCATAATCATGTTTTAGGTTTTGCATTGGCAACATATCATTTCAGTCAAGTGACAGATATAAGAATAGATTTATTATAACCAAACAGCATACAGACCCCATCCTGGCATATACAGAAATAGGGAGAATGCAGGAACCAATGGGGAAAATGATAATATATACTTTAAACACAAGGCAGATTAGAATCTGCCTGCCTTATTTTCCTCAACAGACCGGTTTTTTTCTCTCCACCTCAAACATTTAGGAACAAGATCCATGAGTCATGTCTGTTGTTGAAATGCCAGCTTGAAAAGGCATGTGATCACTGTTACTTTAGAACAAGGGGCTCCAGGTGACACAGTGGCTCATTTGCCTCTAACAAGCCTTCAGTTAGTCATCTTGGCTCCTTGTGGGCACAAGCCTTTCCAGGATGATGACAAGGCTGGTACTGTTCCTATATTCTCCTTTGTGTTCTGAATTCCAACAGTGCAATTTAGATCATACAGTATCAGTAACATACACCATTTAGAAAGTATCACCCATAGTAGTTATCAAGTGTTCATAAATAAGGTTCACAACAGTTCCTCTTGTATCTTTAGCTGTTAGTGTGTGTGCCTGTGTGTGCATGCCTGTGTGTATGTGTGTGTGTACTCATGTATGTTTGTACATGAGTGTATGATTATGTGAGTATATGTGGATGTATGTTCATGTGGGTGTAGATGTATGTGTATGTTTGAGTGTATATATGTTGGTGCACCCGAAAGAATGGATAATGTAAAGTTCATCACAGTACAACAGAATGGTATTGGTGAGGTATTCTTCCATATCACTATGGAAGGTGGAAGCTGCTGTTGTAGAGGGCCCAAGTTCAGATCATTTGACATAGCTGTGCCAGTTTTCACATAAAACACTGAAAAAAATCTAAATACATGTCTGCTTTGGAAAGAGGCTAGTAGTTCATCAAATTCAACTTGATTAGTAAGGAGAGTAGCAATAAGAATAGAAATCAGATTTTCCAATAAAAGGGTATATGTCAATAACTTCAGAAAGAGATTTGGCATAGAAACAAGAACCTGCTGTAAGGCTCTGGCCTGTCAAGTATGCTAGTATCTTATTGTAAAACTCTGGGATAGCCAATGCGAATTTCCCAATAGCTCAGGTTTCCCATTCCCGACCTATTAGAGGTAGCAGGCAGCAAGAAAGGTCTGTTTCTGCCAGTTACTAGGTACTGCACGATTTTGGAAATCATCAGGAATTAGTAACCAGTTTTAGAAAAATTGTAGATGCTACAAATTAAATTCAAGGGGACAGCCTTACTTCCTTCAACTTGAGAAGATGCTATTCAAGCATAGATATGAAAATCCAAACTGATTGTCATTAAATACATAACTAGGATCCTTAAATGTTACATCAGGATAAAGAAAAACTCCATAGTCCCAGTTTGTTCATATCCTACTGTTGAAAATAACTTGTCACCTAGATGGACTACAAAGCAGCATTGGACTTTCTAAACTCATGGCTAAGCTATCACACTGGGATATAAGCCCTCAAAGCCACTCAAGACTAGATGAGAGAAGACTCTAAGTATCACTTCAAAAATTTTCTCCACAGTCAATTTCCTGGGAGACATGCCTTAACAATTCTTATCATTCCTTTCTATCTAAAATAAGAAGTGGAATGGTGAATTTATAAGTAAAGTTGTTTCACCTAAATGCAGAAGAGCACACTGCCAATACTCTTCAAGACCGTAAAGTGATAAAAAAAAATGAACAAGTTAAGAATATGACATAGCAGACCATGTCAGAAGTCAACCATCTGGTACAGACATGGGTCCTAATTCAAGAGATACTGAAGTAAATATTTATAGAACACTATATTAGCTTGCCATTATGATAGAGTCCTTCAGTGTCTGAGAATCAACTCATGATTGCTGAAGCCTGGCTAGAGAAGTTGTCTGTAGTTAGTGAAAGTCAACATGTGAATCAGCATGCCTCTTAGGTAAACAGATGCAGCTGGTCAGTTGGCTGCGCTTGGGTTGTGATCCCAGAGTGAGCCTGTGTGCGTTTATCAGCTTTGGATCCTCAGACTGTATCAGGCAGTCTGTAATTGGAATTAATGGTAGAAAACAAGAACAAAACGATGGGAAGTAGAAAGGCTGTTGAAGCAAGCAGTCTTGGTTCTTCCCCTTTCACTAAATTCAGCAATACTATGTGCTCTAGTCGGCCGGGGAGAGTAGTGTGTGGGGTATGCATCCCAGGATGGGGATATTAGGAAACAGAAGTTCTTATGAGAGGCAAGACTTGATGAGCTAACAGCCTGTCTGGAGTTTCAGCTTCCTGAACCTTTAAAAGTCTGTTTATGTTACTGCCAAGGAAGTATTTAGAGCAGTGATTCTCAGCCTTCCTGATGCTGCGACACTTTAATATAGTTCCTCAGGTTGTGGTGACGCCGAACCATAAAATTATTTTGTTGCCACCTTATATAACTGTAGTCTTGCTTCTGTAATGAATTATAATTTAAATATCTGATATACAGGATATCTGCTATTTAAACTCTATGAAAGGGTTGTTTAATATGTAGCAGAGGATGGCTTTGCCTGACAGCAACGTGAGGGGAGGACCTTGGTCCAGGGGAAGTTTGATCCTCCAGAGTAGGGGAATGCTGGAGCGGTTGGGTGGGAGAAGGTGGGTGGGTAGGGGAGCACCCTCATACAGGCAAAATGGAGGGGGGAAGGGCAGATGTGGCATGGAGACTTGGTGGAGGGAGTAACCAGAAAGTGGGATATCATTTGAGATGTAAACAAATGGAATGATAAATTAAAAAGAAAGAAAGAAAGAGAAAGAAAGAAAGGGTTGTTAACTTCAAAGGGGTCATGACTGAAGGTTGAGAACAACTGATTTAGAAGGTCTGGGTGTGAATTAATTCAGTTATAGAGTAAGTGTTTAGGAAGCACCCAGGTAGTGGGTTCAAGACTTACTACCACCAAAACCAAATAAATGATCTCAGGATGAGTAATTATTCTCTTATGATTACCTGTGAAAACACATATTCAAATGGGAGATGTGGTAGGATAGATATAACCTATGGTCTAACTCCAAATAAACAGGTGCACATATATTGTTTGATCTTGGGCAAAGCATTTGACATCTTTTTCTGACCCCTCAAAGAAGGAAGCTTCAACTTCTTGCTCCTTCTTCCACTGTACTGGTACAGTTAGCAGAGGGTGGGTGGGGGTGGTATCCAGAGCACAGGGTACCACACAAGAATCCAGAAACTCAAGTCCTGGCCATTCCTTTGTTAACTGTCAGCTCTATTGCTAAAGGAAACTATAGGCTCACACAGATTCACTGTTCTGTTTCCAAAGGAGAATAATAATTTACCTTATGGTGTTATGATATGCTATATATAGGGTATTTTGCAAAACATTTTGCATACAATAAGAATGAAAAATTCCAAATTCCCATTCCACACAGATTATTTGTAAAGTAGAAGACACCGAGACAGACAGGCCAATGAATAAAACGGGCACATGCCAAAGTAATTGCATAGGATTCTCACAACCCACAACACCAATGAGACTCCCTCGGTGTACCTGGTCAGCCACTCTGTATACTTCTTCCCTCCGGCTGCAGTCACAGGTGTAGGCATGCACTCTGGTAGCTCCTGCTTCCCGAGCTAACTGATGACTTTCCTCATTTGCCTCCTTATTCACATCCCAGAGAACAAGCACTGCTCCCAGGCGGGCAAACTGCAATGCTAAGAGCCTTCCGAGCCCACTCCCAGCACCTGTGATGAGCACTATCTCGCCTGCAACGTTCTTCCGTGGTTTTGAGATGATATGAAAAAGTAGGGCCTCCAAAACACTCAACAGTGATTTTCCCAAGAAAACAAGCAAGTTCTTTGCTGATTCCAGGTTTTGAGACATGTTCTGGCGAACACCTTGAAAGCAAGAGAGAGTTTACTCAGTTCCCCTTCTCTGAAGGAAAATACTCGATGCTGATACTGAATTCAGGAGCAGGCAGGAACCACAGTGACATATCTGGTACAATGTCTGCACACGGGCCCCAAGTTCCATCAAGATCTGCATGCCAGCGATGTGTCACACATAATGACGTTTGTTAATTGGCAGCTGGAACCACCTCACCCAAGTGTATGCCAAGGGGTGTGCCTGTATTTCTCTCTAGTTAACTTTTGCCTTACTATGTGAAGCTCACCCATGCTGTCACATCATGGTGTTTATGATATAGCTCTTACGGTGTTATGCTTTTGTCTCTCTCCTTTTAGGTTTCTTTTTTTGTCCTTTACACTACAATTCTTTCATTTAGTGATGCGACCTAAGATTTGAAGGCTAGGGATTTAGCTCAGTGTAAGAGTACTCATCTAGCAAGTGTGAAGCCCTGGCTTCCTACTGATCCCCAATATTATGGCAAATTTGAGATCTGAGACAAAAGGGGAAAATGTAAAATCCTATCTGCATAAAGTATTAGGAGAGAACTAAGGGGTTTTCCATCAGCACCCCACTTCCCCTTCTACAGTTGATTTTATGTCAGCACTCTAACTCCTTTCCCTAAGCTGAGGGTCCCATTCAGTCAGCTCCCCTTTACTTAGGAGATTTGGTGAGACAGTCTTGGTTACCTTCTCTGCCTCTGTGAAACTTGGTGCAGTCTCCGATGCCCTTCTGGATCTTGGTCTCCTCTTTACCAGGCTTGGGTCTTAGGGCAGTTCTGTACCTGGGATGAGGATGCTCTATGATTTATCATAGCTCTGACTCACAGAAAGTGTCTCAGTTGTTACCAGTTTTGGTTTGGATTCATAGTGAAGATCACCAAAAAGGCACTGATGGGTATTTGTGAAGGGGTAAATGGCTTTCCTAAGCTGGCTGTTCCACGGAGAGGCTCAGGTGCAAGTATAGGTTTCCAGAGTTAAAAGGACAGATGGTAGCAGCTCTTTAGTTTGTTGGCTAGCTGAGGACCAACTAAATGCTTTTAATGATAATGGGTGGTTCAGTCCATCTTTAGAAGGGTTTAGCACATGAAAGTTGCTATGGCCCAAACTAGTTTCTGGCTTATTCTACACATAAGATTGACAGACGGAGAGAATATATATGTAACCTGCTTGCTTATGCAAGCATAAGGCTAGGTTGGTTGCATGTTATACTTATCAAGTATTAGCTTCAGTTGGTTCTCTGTGCTCTGGGCCTGAGGCTTGGATCTCATAACCTAAACGGTTCTAGATGAAGAAACAGATCATTAGCAGATAGTTAAATTATCACAAGCAATGGTGTCATAACAGTGTCATGGGTGATGGGAGACTTGATCCAGATTAGGTCCTGCAAAGAAGAGCGCTGGGGAAACCACCTCACCTTGCCAGTAATGAGCAGCGGGGGCTTTGTGGGCCTCAAGGCAGGCTTCTTCTGCTCATCTGGGGCCTTCAGGGGCACTCACTAAGGGTCAGACTCAGATCTGTGGCTTAACTTTGGGCTCTACTATACTTTGGATGCAACGACTCAAATCCTTTGCTAACTTTGCTCTGATTTATTTCCAGAGCAACTTTTGGATGACCAGGTCTCTGAGGCACTCTGCAATGATGCCTTGGAGGAAGACTCTTCAATATGCAGTTATGGGGTGCATACCTGTAGCCCTTTCAGGGTTTGCTGTATGCTGGACTATGCACACAGCAAAGGGACACTCTGGCCACTTCCTACACAGCAGCATCTCACTTCCATTAGCTTCCCTTTAGAAAACACATAGCAGGAGACCCAGCCAGGCCATGCTGTCCCCTTTCTGGCACAACATTATATGTCGTCCTACGAGAAGACAGAACTCTCTGCTCAGTAGTCTCCAGCTCTGTGGAGAAATGTCAGCATGGTGCAAACTCTAGAGCAAGTCCCGGCTTTTCCCTTTCTTGGCAGATGTGTCCTATTTAGGAGTGTGGTAGCGTGGAGGAGCTCCCATGCTGAGTTTTGGGTTTCTTCTGTGTAATCATACATGCAGCGAGGAGAGAGATTGTAGAGATGGGCTTAAAATGCCGCATCTGTCAGTGTCATAGTTGGCAACTTTGATCAAGTTATTTCATTGCTCGTGTCTTAGAATTCTCTAAGAAGCTAATACTCGTGCAAATGCTACTGCACTGGGGGCTGCAGGAATGAGTAGGAGCAGCACAGAGCCACTCCTAGTCTTAAAATTAAGAAACAAAGCTAGGCATCAGCCTGCATGCAGCCATCCTTAGGAAAACAGGGTTGAGGAGAAATGTAGAAGAGCTTGCTGGATTTTAGTCACAATAGCATCTCTCCATCTCCTCCCCAGTCTCCAGAAAGTGACATATCCAGAACATGAATTCACTGCTAGGTCTGTGGCCTGTAGACAGCAGGATAAACTGTCTAACGATGCCATAGGCATTCGTGGAAACAAAGGGATCAATATTCTCTGGCTATATCCTCCGAAGGTTATTTAATAATCACAGTGGCAAACAGAAAGTAAATCTATGTCTTCATTTTACCTTAAGGATTCTTTGTTTAGGAAGATACAAGTATATTCCATTTTATCAGGTTGAAAACTCAGTATCATCCCCAGTTCAAAAGCAGAGTTAACTGGGCACATAGTAAGCCCATGACACTTGCAGAGAGCAGATGGTGGTGGCAGATACACTGACAACCACAGCTTCTGCTGAAAGGAGTGGGTTAGAGGTTTCAGGGAGGAGGTTGTGAATGTGCCGGCCTGGGCAGAATACAGGAACCAGGGCCATCCCGCAGGAATCCATTCAGCTCTCGAGCAGCCAGCATCTCACCCTTGGAGGCATAGACATCTGGATTTGCCCAGAACACTGCTGCCCTGCAGTGCTGACTTCCCTGCTGGCTGCTTGGTGCTGATCCCCAACTGCTGCTCAGGTTCCCTGGGTTAAACTCTCCCGACTGGGTCTGGGCATTGTGGCCCAACTCTCTAGGAGCAGTCCTAAAATGTGGGATCTCAGCAACTCACCTCGCAAACAGTTCCCTCTCTGGCCCCCCGTGGAGAAGCAGGCGTCTTAGGCCTCAGGCACCCAGGTCCCTGGTTAAGCAGCAAGGTTCAGATGTTTATCCCTGAGTAGGCTGGGCCCCAAGCGAAGGGCTGGACTGTGATCCCGCGGGGGTGGGGCCTCGTGCAGGCGTCCTTTCCTGCAGAAAGTGGTAAGGATAGTGGAGACCGGACATGTGCCCAGAACTGCCCATCCCTTTAAACTTTTCTCATGCTCAGGCTGGATGTAGGACTGTTAAAAGAATTTCCAGGTTGAAAAGGGCAGAGTCAGCGGCAGGGCAGGAGATTTCATAACACCAGGTGTGCTTGCAACCCCAAGCAAAGTTTCACAGGGTTTAGGGGCCAGGGTTTGCCCCAGATATTAGCAGCTCATGGCACAGATACGAAATTCTACAACACTGATTCTTTCACACGGAATCCAAAGTCTCAGGTGTCTGAAAGGGACGTGGGTGTGATCTTGGGATCTGTCAGGAGGTGGGTGGCTGGTGGCTGGTGGCTGGGGTGCTTGTGGCTCAGGCAGGTAGCCAAGGGAGAGAGAGTTTGTTTTAACAAAATGAAGTTGAGAAATCAAAATAGAGTAAGTGTTAATGATGCACTATAGCCTGTTTCTTCAATATTGCTTGTGTACAACCCCCACCCCCAACAAAACACTGCTATAATAAAACAGCCAAGAAAACAAGCTAAGTTTGTAAAACTAGTGAGTGATCTCATGTGTCTCTCTACCAAAATGCTTATGATAGGTAGGGTTTCATGGGTGGTACCACACCAAGCAGGAAATACCAGGAATAATAACCAGCTCAGGTCTAGATGTACAGTGGGAAGGAACAGAGCAGGGCTGTAAGGCCCAGAGGAGTGGAGCCTTAGCCAAGTTTTATATGGGACAGGCTTGGGCAAGAAGAAAAAAGCCTGGAAAAGTAGGGGCAGGAAAGCCTTGAATATGTTTTCAGTGTTTAGAAGTTTTCCTGGCAAGGCTTGGAAAGGTTTGGGCAGCTGTACTGTGGGACAAATGCATGAGCATTGCTAGGTTAGTCATCTTTAGGTTAGTCATCCTCACTGGACGGCACATGGAATAGAAGACCATTAATGATTGTATAGTGAGAAGTCATCTCAAATACCCTCAGCATCCATGAAAAAGAGCAACCAGGCAGCCTGGAAGGAAGAAGTGACTAGGCAGTAGGGGCTTGCGGTGCTGCAAAGGGAGAACAGACCAGGGTGTACAGGTGAGCAGCACCTAGGGGTGATAGTGGACCGAGGCTTGAAGAGAAACAGGCTGATGGACCTAGCTCATACAGCCTATCTTTGAGTTCAGATGGGTGGACACTGGAAAACTCAAAGGCTAACCACCCATCACTTCCGTGGCTTCTCTGAGCAGAACCCTGGTATGTCATTCTAGCCAGACATCGGAGATAGACCTCATGGAAGAAATGGAGCATTATTAGAAATGTCAACACTACAAAATAGGGGTGTAGGCAATGTGGTACATTGCATGTATAGCTGAAGCAGCTGGAGGCTTGGCATGTGAATGCTGTGCTTCAGGCTCAGAGGCTCAACTGCTACTCTGAGAGTTAAGGGAGGGCTCCTAAATAGAGTCCCATTGTAAGGGGAAAGAAATGGCAGTTTACGGTGGAAAACCTTTCATGGACAATTGACATATGCCAGCATGGCTCAGCGCAGTCTGAGTGTCTTGGATTGTATGGATACACACTCAGAGGACAGTTTCCTGTCATACTGACAGCTATTTTGAGAAAGAAGAGTGTGTTCATATTGCAATATAGGGTGTCAGTTATGTAATTCTCAAACAGATACATATAGATACACATGAACACATACTAGACACACAGACACACACAGATGCACACACAAACACACACAGACGCACACACAGATGCACACACAGACGCGCGCACACACACACACACACACACACACACACACACACACACACACTCGAACTTAAGACCTGAAAGTCGTATGCCCTCTGACCCAATTCTTTCCAAAGAATCAGGTATTATTTGTTGGTTTCCAGAAGAGAAAGTGGGTGACAGGAAGTCAGAGATGGAAAAAAGACTTTTTCATTAAATCCTTGCATCTATTAACCTTCTCAGGAAATAAGCATATTAAGAAAAATTATTCATTTCTAAGAATTATGTGCAAATGGGTAGTCTCTAGATGGTTCCATAAAGTCAAGGTGTTCAAAGGTATGGAAAATACTCTTCACAAAATATAAATTTTATAGACATAATAGAAGGTGAGGTATATGCTATGATTACTTGTCTAATGAAAAGCTATAGGCATTAAAGTAATGGCAAATGATGTGGCAAGCTTATAATACCTTTGCTTATTGAAGCAATGGCATTTTGATTGATTTTTACTGTCTGCCTGGGCTTTTGTCTGCATTTTTCAAAGGTTTCATTTGCATCCATTTTTATTTCACAATAAAATTACTCTGAGGACACACACGTGATACTCTCTTTTCAGAAGGTGAAATGCCCATGTGCGTTTAGACCCTGCTTTCCCTCCATTGAGATGAAACAAAACCTGTAACATGTGGTTAAATACATAGAAGTGCTTGGGAAAAAAGGGCTCCCAGAGAGAGCTGCCTGGAGACTGGAAACTAACCGATCCCATTTCCAGAAACCAGGTAAAAGAGACCAAAGCTGAAACACACCCGGGAAGGCGTGGTAGAGATGACACATCCTTCCTCACAGAAACTCAAAGAACCAGATTCAGTAAGAAGTACAAAGGATGAAAGTTGGACATGGGGCACAGAGATGAAGTAAAAAATGTCAGGAGGACGAACAACTAGTAGATTACTGTAGTGAAATGTAGGAGAGTATTTTCTAAATTGGGCTAGGCAGGACAGAAATCACATGTAAATACCTAAACCACACAAACTTCTCCACAGCAAGAAAATAAGAAAAGCAAAATATGAGCAGACTAGTAGAAGATGATCACAATAGTAATGCTTAGGAAAAATGGATAGAGAAATTACAGGCAATTCAGACAAACAGAAAGAACAGAAGCTTCCCCAAAGGTGCTAAATGTCACTGGTACTCAGAAAAAGTCAGTTGAAAGGATTGACTCTTTTTTGCCCCCAGCTACCAATATGCACATATCAAAACATTAGATGAGAAAACAATCCTGGTGTGTGATCTGGTGTCCTGTGTGAATGACAGTCGACAATACTTAGGTCTGTTGTCTGTTATTTTGCATCTTGAAATCAATTGCTGGGCATAAAAGAATTTCCAACAAGGCTTGTATGGGAAAGGTAACAAGCTAGAAACCATGTAGATACCTCTGCTTCACTAACTGTGGTACAATCAGGTAATAGAGCTCTGTGGCTGACACTACACTTCTTGGCACGGGAATCTCTAAAATGTTGTTAAGAAAAAAGATAGAATAACGCCATCAAGTCAGTTCCATGATCACATTATTTGTGCTAGTGAACACTTGCTTTTATGTTTAGTATGCATGGAGAGGCACAGAGCATTGCATCCTGAAGGAGTCTTTACATTCCTCATGATTATTCCCCAGATTGAGTGTGGGGAGTGTATGGCTGCTTCCTATGTTTTAATATTTGCTTCTTTGATGTTTGGTATTTTTAAAAAAGTTAGTTAGTGGTACTAAAAACAATAGTAAATTAAACACATAAACCTTATATTTAAAAAGACTCATCTTAAAAAAATATATCCAGGAGGAAATACTTTATAAAATAGTGAAAGAAATACAGCCACCATTTTATTGATATATTTTGTTGAAATACATTGTAGTGGATGCAGGGAATAGTTAAAAAAAAACAACTTTCTGAGAACTGATTAGAAAAAAAACATCCATTTTGCTTGAGGTAGGACAAGAGGAGAACTCTGCTGGCTGGATCCAGAGTGAATCACAGGCATATCTGACCTGTGCAAGACAGACAAACAGTGTGTGTGAGTCATCAGGGGCTGACTGGGCGGGGGAGAGTTAGTGCATTGCAAAGAGATGCAGACATTTCAGAAAACTGAGACCAGAGGAAGGCAGTGATAGGGACAGGCACATGACTGGACTTCACTACGAAATGTTTCTCAGGATGTCTGGGCAGGAAGCCAGGCATTCATTCCACCTGAATCCAACACAAAAGGATGGATTGTTGTGTGGTGCTTCTCGCTCCTCTATTTCAAGATCATTATCACTGCTAACAATTTCCCCCCTGAGTAATTGCAGTGGGAATGGCATGGTAATGAATGTATGTGGATTTGACCTAGATTGCTGTATTTGAAGCACGTTGGATGATAATTCAGACAGAACCAGTGTCCCATGGCCCAGTTTCCCCCTCCTCTTCATTTTTCTTTTTCTTTCTTTCTTTTTTTTCCCTGTGATTTCTTTTCTGTTCTCTTTGGATTCTTTGATCAGTGGAAATGCTACTAACAAAGGGCATTGGCTGTTGGTATTGGTTATGGAAAGAATTATCAGAGAATAAGTGATCAGGGAGAGGAGCAGGATGGTCTCTTCCCTGTGTCTGCCTTCTTGGTTTTATTGTGCTGTAACTAAAAAGCTTGTGTATTTTAGGCACCTAGACTGAGGATTAGTATGTCGTGCAGCTCAAGTTAAGTCCTTGATTCAAGTTAATTGAAGTTAACACCTTGACCAAGAAGTTCTGACGCACTCTTTTTAAGCCATAGTTTGGATTAAAATATATTGGGTACTAGAAATTAATATATAAAGATTCGGACCCTTAATGCATGTGATAACTCCAAGAATAGCTTTTCCCATTTTACTTTTTCACTTATATCTGAGATGAGAAGCTTCTTCAACGTGTCTCTCTGTGGCTCTCCCTCAGCACCCCCATTTGATGTGTCTCTCCCTGGCTGTCTCTCATCATCCCCCATTTGATGTGTC
>LR753365.1:232179-289336 GCA_902729485.2 Mus minutoides | reverse complement strand
CCCATTTGATGTGTCTCTCCGTGGCTCTCCCTCAGCACCCCCATTTGATGTGTCTCTCCGTGGCTGTCTCTCAGTATCCCCCATTTGATGTGTCTCTCCATGGCTCTCCCTCAGCACCCCCATTTGATGTGTCTCTCCGTGGCTGTCTCTCAGCATCCCCCATTTGATGTGTCTCTCCATGGCTGTCTCTCAGCATCCCCCATTTGATGTGTCTCTCCATGGCTGTCCCTCAGCATCCCCCATTTGATGTGTCTCTCCATGGCTCTCCCTCAGCACCCCCATTTGATGTGTCTCTCCGTGGCTGTCTCTCAGCATCCCCCATTTGATGCGTCTCTCCATGGCTGTCCCTCAGCATCCCCCATTTGATGTGTCTCTCTGTGGCTGTAACTCAGCACCCCCCCCCCCATTTGATGTGTCTCTCGATGTTTATCCCCCAGCATCTTCATGGCTGCCATTCAACCCTCTGACAGTCTGAACTTCTTAGGCTTCTCATTTCCTATGGATACATTTGAGTCTATCCTCTTTAATTTTACAGGTTAGGATTGAACCTGTCTTTAGAAGGAAAAGCAACTCCTAGATTCAGGTTTTGGCGGTATGTGGAGAAGGTACTTTGAACTTTTATGAAAGGGAAGGAATAATGGCTTAATTAGAAGATAAGACTTGAACACACAGTCCCCCAGCTTCTCTCATCCAGTGACCATCATTAGGTGAGAACGTGATGAAATCACCTCACCAGATGCTAGTGATTTCCCAGTCACCAGACCTGAAAGAAAGACATTTATTTTCTCTTCATTTTATCAGATATGTGGTATTCTGCAACAGTGGCAGAAGACGCTTGGAGACACACCTGGGATAGCTGTATGCCTTCCCATCACCTTCTAACAAGCACCACTTTTTTTTTTTTGGCCCAATCAGATGTTTTTAATTAGATATTTTCTTTATTTACATTTCAAATGCTATCCCGAAAGTTCCCCCCCCCTGCCCTGCCCTGCTCCTTTACCCACACACTCCCACTTCTTGGCCCTGGCATTCCCCTGTACTAGGGCATATAAAGTTTGCAAGACCAAGGGGCCTCTCTTCCCAATGATGGCCAACTAGGCCATCTTCTGCTACATATGCAGCTAGAGACATGAGCTCTGGGGGTACTGGTTAGTTCATATTATTGTTCCACCTATAGGATTGCAGACCCCTTCAGCTCTTGGGTACTTTCTCTAGCTCCTCCATTGGGGACCCTGTGTTCCATCCTATAGATGACTATGAGGATCCACTTTTGTATTTGCCAGGCACTGGCATAGCCTCACAGGAGACAGCTATATCAGGGTTCTTTCAGCAAAATCATGCTGGCATATGCAATAGTGTCTGGGTTTGGTGGCTGATTATGGGATGGATCCCCAGGTAAGGTAGTGTCTGGATGGTCCATCTTTTCATCTTAGCTCCAAACTTTGTCTCTGTAACTCCTTCCATGGGTGTTTTGTTCCCTATTCTAAGGAGGAATGAAGTATTCACACTTTGGTCTTTGCTCTTCTTGATTTTCTTGTGTTTTGCAAATTGTATCTTGGGTATTCTAAGTTTCAGGGCTAATATCCACTTATCAGTGAGAACAAGCACCCTTTTAACTGGGCTTCATTTCCTGATGTTTTCGTTTGTTAATTTATTTAGTAGCCCATTATATTTAAGGCTTAAGATAAACATAATTTTCAGATCTAATACCAGAAGACTTTCTCCAAACATGTAGCCATCCATATAGACAAATTAGAAGTCAGTTTTCAAACACATTTCATGTTTTTCAGTAGCATACAGGTTATTCTGGGAGTCTCCAAGCAGGGCACACTGAGATAGTTGACTTCTCCATCGAACAATTGGGAAACAAATGGAGATGGTTAAGGACTAGAGGGTAGGGTAATGTTAAAAGAGTTAGAGGATTCTAAGAAAAATGGTTCCCTGGTCTTTAAATGTGTCCTCCTCCTCCCACAGTCTGCTTGAAAAAGGCCTGAGGTCTCCTGCCTTCCATGAAGCTCTGCATCTATACCGCTTTTCGGACTCAGCCTCGTTTCCCTTACAAAATGGGAAGGACTCTTGGGTAATCCACCCAGCCAAGAAGTCAGCAAAAGCCAAACCAAAATTAGCTGTGGTGCAAAGGGCTAACGTGAGCCTGCATTTCCTCTTCCGAATGAGACCTGGGAGGAAGGAACTGATGCCCAGCACCGCAGTGCAGTAGAGCAAGATTGTTGTCGCCTGAACTTCCCAGCCTCAGTGACAGTTAGAAATAGATGTCTTCTCTTTGTTCTGTTCCAGTCTAAGTCTGTTAAAGTAGTAGAAAATACATGAAGGCCCCATTTTTTCAGGTTTTATCTATTCTCTTCAGTATCGGAGTACTTCAAACACCAATGCACCACTGCTCTGCCATGCTCCCAACTCCCCAGTATTTGTAACTGCCAAACATGAACCCCCTTCCCCTCTTTTTCACTATAATCCATTTATTTATTTATTTATCTATCTATTTATTTATTTATTTATCTATCTATCATCTATCTATCTATCTATCTATCTATCTATCTATCTATCTATCTCTCTATTCACTCATTCCCCTTCCACTTCTCTTTCTAATCCCACTTTCACAACCCCCTGCCTCCCATTATCCCCTCCCCTTCTCCTCAGAGAAGGGCAAATCCCCCCATAGGTACCAACCTGCCTTGGACATCCAGTTTTAGTAAAACTAAGTGTGTCTTCTCCCACCGAGGCCTGATAAGGCAGTTCAGCTAGGGGAAGGGGGCTCCAAAGGCAGGCAACAGAGTCAGTGATGGCTTCCTCCAATTGTTAGGGGACCCACATCAAGACCAAGCTGCATATATTCTACAAATGTGCAGGGGGCCTAGGCCCAGTCCCTATATACTCTTTGGTTGGTGGTTCAGTTTCTGTGAGTTCCCATGATCCCCAAGAAATAGTCAAAACAAGTAGAAGGCAGGAAAACAATCAAACTCAGGGTTGAAATCAGTAAATTAGAAACAGAGAACAAAACAAAAAGTCAACAAAGCATAGAGCTGGGTCTTAGAAAAAAAAATCAACAAGATAGACAAATCCTTATCCAAACTAACTAAAAGACAAAAAAATAGTAACCAAATTGCTAAAAATCAGAAATGAAAAGGGAGATATAACAACAGACACTGAGGAAATTCAACGAATCATTACTTACTTCAAAAGTCTATGGTCCAGAAAATTGGAAAATCTAAATGAAATGCTCAAATTTCTTGATGGATACCACTTACAAAGTTAAATTATGATTAGGTAAACAATTTACATAGACCTATAACCCCCAAGGAAATAGCAGCAGTCATTAAAAGTACCATCCTCTAAAAAAAGCCCAAGGCCAGATGGTTTTTGGTTTTAGTATAGAATTCTACCAGCCTTTTTTTTTTTCAACATTTATTAGATAATTTCTTCATTTACATTTCAAGTGTTATCCAGAAAGTTCCCTATACCCTCCCCCCTCCAAGCCCTGCCCCCCTACCCACCAGACTTTTAAAGAAGAGCTAATTCCCATCCTCTTCAGACCATTCCACAGAATAGAAACAGAAGGAACATGACTAGCCTTATAGAATGAGGCTGGCATGTCCTTTAAGTCACACTTCAGACATCAAACGAATGGATTAAATGTATAGCTTCAAAATTATAAGGTAAATTATTCTTTATATGTTACTTGGCCTTTATCCTTGTGACTTTTAATATTTCTTTATTATACTGTGAGAAGAATTTCCTATTTGGTCTACTTTATTTGGTGTTCTGTAAGCTTCTTGTTCATTTTATTTATAGGCATCTCTTTCTTTAGATTAGGGAATTTTTTTCTATGATTTTTGTTGAGGATATTTACTGGGCCTGAGTTGGGAATCTTTTTCTTCTTCTATTCCTATTATTCTTAGGTTTGGTCTTTTCATAGTGTCCCAGATTCCCTGGATATTTTGTTAGAAACTTTTTGGTTTTAGTGTTTTTTCACCCATGTATTAATTTCTCCTGTCATATTTTCCATGCTTGAGATTCTCTCTTCCATCTCTGGCATTCTGTTGGTGATGCTTGTGTCTGTAGTTCCTGTTCTCTTCTCTAGGTTTTCCATGTTCAGGATTGCCTCAGGTTGTGTTTTCTTTATTGCCTTTATTTACATTTTCAGATCTTGAACAGGTTTTTTCCTATTTCTTTCATATGTATGATTGTATTTCCTTGTATTTTATTATATTTATTCATTTCCGCTTTATGAACTTCTACTTGTTTGAGTATATTTTCCTGTATTTCTTTTTAGTTTTCTAAATCCAAAGTAGTTTAATTAAAACATATCTTCATGGACAAAACCCACTCATAATGCTAATAGTAGTATTTGCTTCTTTTTTTCCCCAATTTTTATTAGATATTTTCTTCATTTACATTACAAAGGTTACCCCAAGAGTCCCCTATATCCTCCCCCATCCCCCACACTGCTCCCCTACCCACCCAGTCCCACATCTTGGCCCTGGCATTCCCCTGTACTGGGGGATATAAAGTTTGCATGACCAAGGGGCCTCTCTTCCCAATGATGGCCAACTAGGCCATCTTCTGCTACATATGCAGCTAGAGAAACGAGCTCTGGGGGTACTAGTTGGTTCATATTGTTCTTCCACCTTTAGGGTTGGAGACCCCTTCAGCTCCTTGGATACTTTCTCTAGCTCCTCCCTTGGGAGCCCTGTGCTCCATCTAATAGCTGAGTGTGAGCATCCACTTCTGTGTTTGCCAGGCACTGGCATAGCCTCACACGAGACAGCTATATCAGGGCCCTTTCAGCAATATCTTGCTGGCGTATGTGGTAGTGTCTGCGTTTGATGGCTGATTATGGGATGGATCCCTGGCTGCAGCAGACACTGGTTGGTCCATCCTTTTGTTTCAGCTCCACACTTGATCTCTGTAACTCCTTCAATGTGTGCTTTGTTCCTAATTGTAAGAAGGGGCGAAGTGTCCACACTTTGGTCTTCATTCTTCTTGAGTTTCATGTGTTTAGCCAATTGTATCTTGGGTAATCTAGGTTTCTGGGCTAATATCCACTTATCAGTGAGTACATGTTATGTGGGCTCTTTTGTGATTGGGTTACCTCACTCAGGATGATACCCTCCAGATCCATCCATTTGCCTAGGAATTTTATATATTCATTGTTTTTAATAACTGAGTAGTACTCCATTGTGTAAATGTGCCATAATTTCTGTATCCATTCCTCTGTTGAGGGACATCTGGGTTCTTTCCAGCTTCTGGCCATTATAAATAAGGCTGCTTTGAACATAGTGGAGCATGTGTCCTTATTACCAGTTGGAACATCTTCTGGATATATGCCCAGGAGAAGCATTGCAGGATCCTCTGGTAGTACTATGTCCAATTTTCTGAGGAAGCACCAGACTGATTTTCAGAGTGGTTGTACAAGCTTGCAATCCCACCAACAATGGAGTAATGTTCCTCTTTCTCCACATCCTTGCCATCATCTTCTGTCACCTGAATTTTTGATCTTAGCCATTCTGATTGGTGTGAGGTAGAATCTCAGGATTGTTTTGATTTACATTTCCCTAATGATTAAGGATGTTGAACATTTTTTCAGGTGCTTCTCAGCCATTTGCTATTCCTCAGTTGAGAATTCTTTGTTTAGCTCTGTGCCCCATTTTTTAATGCAGTTATTCGATTTTCTAGTGTCCACCTTCTTGAGTTCTTTATATATATGGGATATTAGTCCCCTATCTGATTTAGGATTTGTAAAGATACTTTCCCAATCTGTGGGTGGCCTTTTTGTCTTATTGATAGTATCTTTTGGTTTACAGAAGCTTTGCAACTTTATGAGATCCCATTTGTCAATTCTTGATCTTACAGCACAAGCCATTGCTGTTCTATTCATGAATTTTCCCCCAGTGCCCATAGCTTCGAGGCTTTCCCCCACCTTCTCCTCTCTAAGTTTCAGTGTCTTTGGTTTTATGTGTAGTTCTTTAAACCATTTAGACTTGACCTTAGCACAAGGAGATAAGAATGGATCAATTCCCATTCTTCTACATGATAACCGCCAGTTGTGCCAGCACCATTTGTTGAAAATGCTATCCTTTTTCCACTGGACAGTTTTAGCTCCCTTGTCAAAGATCAGGTGACCATAGGTGTGTGGATTCATTTCTGGGTCTTCAATTCTATTCCATTGATCTACCTGTCTGTTGCTGTACCAGTACCATGCAGTTTTTATTACAATTGCTCTGTAGTACAGCTTGAGGTCAGGCATGGTGATTCCACCAGAGGTTCTTTTATTGTTGAGAAGAGTTTTTGCTATCCTAGGTTTTTTGTTATTCCAGATGAACTTGCAAATTACCCTTTCTAACTCTGTGAAGAATTGAGATGGAATTTTGATGGTGAATGCATTGAATCTCTAGATTGCTTTAGGAAGGATAGCCATTTTGACTACATTGATCCTGCCAATCCATGAGCATGGGAAATCTTTCCATCTTCTGAGATCTTCTTAAATTTCATTCTTCAGAGACTTGAAGTTCTTATCATACAGATCTTTCACTTCCTTAGTTAGAGTCACACCAAGATATTTTATATTGTTTGTGACTATTGTGAAGGGTGTTGTCTCCCTAATTTCTTTCTCAGCCCATTTATCCTTTGTATAGAGAAAGGCCATTGATTTGGTAGAGTTAATTTTATATCCAGCTACTTCACTGAAGCTTTTTTTTTTTTTTTTATCAGGTTTAGGAGTTCTCTGGTGGAGTTTTTAGGGTCACTTATATATACTATCATATCATCTGCAAATAGTGATATTTTGACTTCTTCCTTTCCAATTTGTATCCCCTTGACCTCCTTTTGTTGTTGAATTGCTCTGGCTAGGACTTCAAGTAGTATATTAAATAGCTAGGGAGAAAGTGGGCAGCCTTGTCTAGTCCCTGATTTTAATGGGATTGCTTCAAGTTTCTCTCCATTGAGTTTGATGTTGGCTACTGGTTTGCTGTATTTTGCTTTTATTATGTTTAGTTATGGGCCTTGAATTCCTCATCTTTCCATGACTTTTATCATGAATGGGTGTTGGATTTTGTCAAATGTTTTCTCAGCATCTAATGAGATGATCATGTGATTTTTGTCTTTGAGTTTGTTTATATATTGGCTTATGTTGATGGATTTCCGTATATTATACCATCCCTGCATCCCTGGGATGAAGCCTACTTGACCATGATGGATGATCCTTTTGATGTGTTCTTGGATTCGGTTTGCGAGGATTTTATTGAATATTTTTGCATCGATATTAGTAAGGGAAATTGGTCTGAAGTTCTCTATCTTTGTTGTGTCTTTATGTGGTTTAGGTATCAGAGTAATTGTGGCTTCATAGAATGAATTGGGTAGCGTACCTTCATTTTCTATTTTGCTGAATAGTTTGAGAAGAACTGGAATTAGGTCTTTTTTGAAGGTCTGATAGAACCCTGCACTAAACTCATCTGGTCCTGGGCTTTTTTTGGTTGGGAGACTATTAATGACTGCTTCTATTTCTTTAGGAGATACAAGACTGTTTAGGTCATTAATCTGATCCTGATTTAACTTTGGTACTTGGTATCTGTCTAGAAATTTGTCCATTTCATCCAGATTTTCCAATTTTTTGAATATAGCTTTTTGTAGAAGGATCTGATGGTGTTTTGGATTTCCTCAGGATCTGTTGTTATGTCTCCCTTTTCATTTCTGATTTTGTTAATTAGGATGCTGTCCCTGTGCCCTCTAGTGAGCCTGGCTAAGGGTTTATCTATCTTGTTGACTTTCTCAAACAACCAGCTCCTCGTTTGATTGATTCTTTGAATAGTTCTTTTTGTTTCCACATGGTTGATTTCACCCCTGAGTTTGATTATTTCTCACCATCTACTCTGCTTAGGTGAATTTGCTTCCATTTGTTCTAGAGCTTTTAGGTGTGCTGTCAAGCTGCTAGTCTATGTTCTCTCCATTTTCTTTTTGGAGGAACTCAGAGCTATGAGTTTACCTCTTAGGAATGCTTTCAGTGTGTCCCATAAGTTTGGGTACGTTGTGGCTTCATTTTCATTAAGCTCTAGAAAGTCTTTAATTTCTTTCTTTATTTTTTCCTTGACCAAGTTATCATTGAGTAGAGTGTTGTTCAGTTTCCATGTGAATGTTGGTGATCTGTTATTTATGTTGTTATTGAAGATCAGCCTTAGTCCATGGTGATCTGATAGGATACATGGGATAATGTCAATATTTTTGTATTTATTGAGGCCTGTTTGTGGCCAATTATATGGTAAATTTTGGAGAAGGTGCCATGAGGTGCTGAGAAGAAGGTATATGCTTTTGTTTTAGGATAAAATGTTCTGTAGATATCTGTTATATCCATTTGTTTCATAGTTTCTGTTAGTTTGACTGTGTCTCTGTTTAGTTTCTGTTTCCATGATCTGTCCATTAATGAGAGTGGGGTATTGAAGTCTTTCACTGTTATTGTGTTAGGTGCAATGTGTGCTTTGAGCTTTATTAAAGTTTCTTTAATGAAAGTGGCTGCCCATGCATTCGGAGCATAGATATTCTGAATTGAGGGTCCACTTGGAAGATTTTACCTTTGATGAGTATGAAGTGCCGCTCATTGTCTTTTTTGATAATTTTTTGGTTGAAGGTCAATTTTATTTGATATTAGAATGGCTACTCCAGCTTGTTTCTTCAGACTGTTTGCTTGGAAAATTGTTTTCCAGCCATTCACTCTGAGGTAGTGTCTGTCTTTTTTCCTGAGGTGTGTTTCCTGTAAGGAGCAAAATGTTGGGTCCTGTTTGTGTAGCCAGTCTGATACTCTATGTCTTTTTATTGGGGAATTGAGTCCATTGATATTAAGACATATTAAGGAAAAATAATTGTTGCTTCCTGTTATTTTTGTTGTTAGAGTTGGGATTCTGTTCTTGTTGCTGTCTTCTTTTATGTTTGTTGAAGGATTACTTTCTTGTTTTTTCAAGGTCGTAGTTTTGGTCCTTGTATTGGTTCTTTTCCATTATTATCCTTTGAAGGGCTGGATTTGTGGAAAGATATTGTGTGAATTTTATTTTGTCATGGAATACTCTCGTTTTTTCATCTATGGTAATTGAGAGTTTTGCTGGGTATAGTAACCTGGGCTTGAATTTGTGTTCTCTTAGTGTCTGTATAACATCTGTCTAGGATCTTCTGGCTTTCATAGTCTTTGGTGAGAAGTCTGAAGTAATTCTTTTTTTTTTTCCAATTTTTATTAGATATTTTCTTCATTTACATTTCAAGTGTTATCCAGTAAGTTCCCTATACCCTCCCCATCCCAGTCCTGCTCCCCTACCCACCCACTCCCACATCTTGGCCCTGGCATTCCCCTGTACTGGGGCATATAAAGTCTGTATGACCAAGGGGCCTCTCTTTCCAATGATGGCCAACTAGGCCATCTTCTGCTATATATGCAGCTAGAGACAGGAGCTCTGGGGGTACTGGTTAGTTCATGTTATTTTCCCACCTATAGGGTTGAAGACCCCTTCAGCTCCTTGGGTACTTTCTCTAGCTCCTTCCTTGGGAGTCCTGTGTTCCATCTAATAGCTGATTGTGAGCATCCACTTCTGTGTTTGCCAGGCATTGGTATAGTCTCCTACGAGACAGCTATATCAGGGCCCTTTCAGCACTATCTTGCTGGCATATGCAATAGTGTCTATGTTTGGTGGCTGATTATGGGATGGATCCCCAGCAGCTGCAGTCACTGGTTGGTCCATCCTTTTGATTCAGCTTCACACATGATCTCTGTACCTCCTTCAATGTGTGCTTTGTTCTTAATTCTAGGAAGGGGTGACGTGTCCACATTTTGATCTTCATTCTTCTTGTGTTTCATGTGTTTAGTAAATTGTATCTTGGGTAGTCTATGTTTCTGGGCTAATATCCACATATCAGTGAGTACATGTTATGTGGGCTCTTTTGTGATTGGGTTACCTCACTCAGGATGATGCCCTCCAGATCCATCCATTTGCCTAGGAATTTCATATATTCATTGTTTTTAATAGCTGAGTAGTAATCCATTGTGTAAATGTACCAAATTTTTTGTATCCATTCCTCTGTTGAGGGACATATGGGTTCTTTCCAGCTTCTGGCTATTATGAATAAGACTGTTATGAACATAGTGGTGTCCTTATTACCAGATGGAACATCTTCTGGATATATGCCCAGTAGAGGTATTGCAGGATCTTCTGGTAGTACTATATCCAATATACTGAGTAACCGCCAGACTGATTTCCAGAGTGGTTGAACAAGCTTGCTTGTTGATTCTGGATTCCTCCAAGTCCAGTTTTCGCTGTGATCCTTTGATTGTGCGATCCTGTGAACCTGATATTCTGGGTGTGTCTGAGTTCTTGGCAGTCAAGTTCCACAGAGACCATGGAATACTGGTGTGACCCACTTCCTGTTATCCTGGAATACTGTTGTCCTAATATCCTGGGCGTGTTACAGGACCTGGGAGTAGTGTCTCGTTTGAGTGGAGCTGTCTGGTCAGTGGTCCCAAGATAGTGTAGAGTCCTCTAGGGACCATGGGGGTGTGCGCAGACTGTGAGCTCAAGATTACCAGGCACTGGCACCGACCAGAAGGGACCTCTGCCCCTGGTCTAGCTGATCCTGTTTCCCCAATGCTGTCACAGATCCCGAGCAATTAGATTGGAACAGATGTTGTGCTCCACTCACCAGTAATCCTAAGATTTCGTGGAGAGTCTTCTAGGGACTGTGGGGATGTGAACAGACTGTGAGCTAAAGGTAACCAGGTGCTGGTGCCAACCAGAAGGGACCTCTGCCCCTGGTCTAGCCAAACCTCTGTTTCCCCAATACTGTCACAGGTCCCGCAAGATTAGATTGGAACAGATGTTGTGCTCCACTCACCAGTGGTCCCAAGATCGCGTGGAGAATCCTCTAGGGACTTTGAGGGTGTGCACAGACTGTGTGCCCAAGGTTCCTGTATTTCTTTAAGCGATGTATTCATTTCCTCTTTAAAGGTCTCTATCATCTTCATAAGATTAGATTTAAGGTTATTTTCTTGTGATTCAGCTGTGTTAAGATATTCAGAGCTTGCTGTAGTAGGATACCTGGGTTCTGGTGATACCATATTGCCCTGGCTTTTGTTGATGGTGTTTTTACACTGGCCTTTACCCAATACTTGCAGTTCTAGGTTGTCCCTAGTATTGCAAAGCCTGTTAGTACCTGATGGGAGTAGGCCTCTGGGGCTGCAGGTAGAGCTTGTAGTCCCTGATGTCAGCAGGCCTCTGGGACTGCAGGTAGAACTGGTTGTCCCTAGCAGCAGCAGGCATCCAGAGATGCAAGCAGAGCTGGTAGACCCTGATAGCTTCAGGCTTCTGGTTGCTCAGATGGGAGCAGGCTTCCAGGGATGCAGGTAGAGCTAGCTAGTGGTCCCTGATGATTGCAGGCCTCTGTTTGTCCTGGAAAGCAGCAGGCCTCCAGGGACATAGGCAGATTTGTGTCCTGGGAAATGAAGTGTGTAGGGCAGGTAGCATGGTGGAGCTCACCACTGCTGGGGTTTCCCAGAGGCACCAGCAGTCAGAGGGCTGGGGTTGGGGTTTCACTGGGTGGTTGCTGATGGCTGCAGGTGTCTGGGATTGTGGTTAGAGGTGTGGATGAGAAGATGGAGTTTGGGGCTTGGGGAACTCACCTGGTTGTCCTGCTATCAGCAGGCCTCCTGGGACTCCGGTGGAGCTGTCAAGGCAAATTATTAAAGTGACTGAAATACATACTATATTGAATGCATATCTTTCAATTATAATTATGATTTAAAAGTTGTAGGAGCCAAATTAAAAACATGAAAGGTGATAGGTAAATCATTTTCAGGGTAGTCAAATTTGAAGACCATTGACATATGCCACTTTTCTTCTTTTAATGTTTTGCCTATTTACTTTTATAATTATTATTCTAACATTTTATTACTTTTGTTAATGTTAGTAATTATTTTGGATCTCTAGTTATTTTTTTCCTCATAGGATTTCTAGTTCTTAGTTTGTGAAGCTTACAGACTTTTAAATTTATGATTGTGTGCATGTGAGCACTTCTATACTGCAGTGCACATATGGAGGTCAGAGGGCAACTTCAAGACTCAGTCCTTTCCTTCCACCATGGCCTTTGGGGACTGACCTCAGGTTGCCAAGCTTGTGTGGTAGGTGATTTTATCTGCTCATTCACCTCATTGGCCCAGCAAAACTCTGAAATCTAATTTTCATTTAGAAGCTATGGGAAGAAATCAGAAAGACAATCTAGCTACCAAATAGAGGAGAAGTTTGATTGAAAATGAATTTTGCCTTATACCAGCCTCATTTAAATGACATGTGCCAAATATTCATTATTTGGTAATAACTCAAACCTAGAGCTAACATTCAGAGAGCATATGCGGTATTACTACAGTAGAATATCACATACACAATAGCAATGAAAAGCAATGAAAAGTAATCCCACTATACACAGTCTGTGGATGATTTTCATACACACAATGTCGAACAGAGTAATACATTTAAATAAATACTGTGTAGTTTCAAGTTCATGAAGTTCAAACCACTGAAAGTGAAAACAAGTGTCACTTTGGAGGACTGTTGGATGAGAGATGATAAAAGAGATTTTTTTGGGGGGGAGTTATCTTGTGTTCCTCAGCTGGACATGGTCGGGGGTTACACAGTTGTGTTTAGTATGTAAAACCCACCTGATGTATACTCATGGCTTTTTCTAAAAGTTAGTTCTATTTCAATAAAAATATCACTTAAAAAGAAAAGACTATTTCCTGTGACAAAATAAATTTTTAAAAAGATTTATTTTTGTTTCTATGTATATGCATGTATCTTTGTGTGTGTGTGTGTGTGTGTGTGTGTGTACAAGTATATTGGAACTCCTAGAGTTGGTGGTTATAGGAGATTGTGGGGCACCCAATATGAATGTTAGGAACAAAACTTGAACCCACTGGGAGAGCATCTAGACATTTCTTCAGAAATAAAAGCATTTATTTTAATTAATGAATCAGTTAATAAATTAGTTATATTGAGAACTGTGATATGACTTCCTGCATGCTTGGAGAGTGCTCTACCATAGCCTGTTTTGTCTGTCATTTTTCTTGCTGGTGCAGGTAGTTGTTCTCAGAAAAAAAAAAAAAACAGTCAGAAATATAGCTTAATCCTACGAAGACAACATGGGTTCTTTGGGCTCCTAGGCATACCTAAGTGAGACATCACTTGTTTGAATACATAGTCTTAGGTGCATGGGCTTGGCTGCTTCAGGCCAATTGGATTTTTTCTTACTTTGGCAAAATTCCACCTGGTCAAGGATTGAAGCATATCTACAGTCCTTCTGGCTGATGCAATCTCTGTTACATGTGAAATTGTGTGTAGGGTTTTTATGTAACACCTCATCTGGGTTGCTTGCACCATCCTTCATTTCTGGTGGCATAGAACCTGGGCTTGAGATAATGCCAGCCCCATGGGAAGATTTCTTTGCTCACCTATGAGGCTGATATCTGATTGAGACTTTGCATATTCTTTATGGGCTTTTTGGAGCCCAAGTTCCCAGATTGCTGTGTTCCAGAGACAAACCCATGCACAGTGGACACAACTTTAGGCAGAGGGGCACAGGACCTCTGGATAATTTGAACAGTGATCTCCTCTCAGCCCACTGGAGGTTATACCTGTATTCTTGGCACTCCGGATCTTCAACCTTCTTCACTGGTTCCTGGAGTGCTTGACAGCTCCAGCAACTTACAACACCAACATAGGCAATCTCTTGATTTTAGACCCAATTCCTTAAACACTTGACAGCAGATTTATGTTCCCAAGATAGGTTCATTCAGGGAGCTTACAAATGTTAAAATACATGGTTTTGACATAAAACATTTCAGTCACAAAATGAAGATGGCAGTGATAATAAACGTAAATATGTGTTTTCCATGTTTGTGATGTGAAGAGGTTCATCATATCCACTGTGATCAAGTATACTCGTCCCACCTGTCCCCTGCTTGGATCAGCAGTCAGTGGAGTTGACTTCTTTTCTGTGGTGTGAAATCTTCCTATGCCATTTCTGTCCTTACCCATGTGGCTAAGTAAGTATGGAACCAAATTGGCTTTGAAAACATTTGTTCTCCCGAGCAGGGCAGTTCTAGTAATGGAAGATGTCTCAGTCAGCTACCTGCAACTGTGACAAAATAACAGAAGAAACATTCATTTTGACATACAGTTTCAGAGTTTGGAGCTGGTTTGTTCTTGTAGTGGCTGGTTCTGTGTGTCAACATGACAAATCTAGACTCATCAGAGAGGAAGGAGCCTCAGTAGAGGAAATGCCTCCATGATGTCCAAATTTAAGGCATTTTCTCAGTTGGTGATCAATGGGGTCAGGCCTATTTCCTTGTGGGTGGTGCTGTCCCTGGGCTGGTGGTCCTGAGTTCTATAAGAAAGAAGGCTTTGTAAGCAGTGGGCAGAGTCCATGGCCTCTGCATCAACTCCTGCTCTGTTTGAGTTTCTATCTGGAACTCCTTCAATGATGAAGAGCGCTGTGGAAGTGTAAGGTGAATAAACCCTTTCCTTCCCAAGTGGTTTTTTGGTTGTGGTGTTTGGTTGCAGGAATAAAAACCCTAAGACAGTACTGTTTTTCTTGGGCCTGTAGTGAGGTAGTGTGTTATGATGGACAGGATGTAATGGAGAAAATCACTTTACCCATGATGGCAAGGAAACAGAGAGGAGGGACCAGGACCCAATTTCCTGTCAGGGACATACTCCCAATTGCTTTACTTCCTACCATGAGACCTCACCTCCTAACAGCAATAAACTGATGACCAAGTCTTTAACATTTTGGCCTTTGTGGAGACATTTAACATCTAAATGATAAGAGATGGGGAAGAAAGTTGGAGAGAAAGGCCTGACACAGCAGTTATGGAACTCTGATTCAGCAGCAGCCATGGAGGCAATGTAACCATAAACTGGGTAATATCATTAAGAACGTCATCATTGTATATTGCTGGTATCCATTGAGTGTGGGCCAGTGTGTGTGTACACAGTAGAACTGCAGGTGTTGAAAGTCATAAGCAGAGAGCCAAGGAAGTGACAGAGAAAAATTTTCTCATATCAGAACTAGGAAGGATTTTACAAATCTGTTAATTCTGTAAGTTTTCTATTTGTGTTTTTTCAGAAAACACTTGGTGGGGGGCTACAGGACCCTCACCACCCATTGAACTAGGTTCAGTTTTAGTTTTTTTTCTATATGCTTTCTACTTTAGAGAAAGAATAGCAAGAGTCATGAAGTTTGCTCCTGTAGCAACCTGATCTGGGAGGAAATTGGGTTGTTTTGTATTTGATGTGCAGATCTACCCATTTCTATCAGTGTGATATTGAGTAAACTCTTGTTGGATCTCTGTGAGCTCAGTTTGCTCACCTGTGCAGTGGGTATAACAGTTGTTTCTAGGAATAAAATATGATAATAAAAATGTACCCACATAATACTTACTATTTAACGTGTACCAGACATTTATGTGACTTTTTTGTATATATTAATTCACAAGATTCTTTACAGACAAGGATCCTGAAACACTACAATTACTTACCCAAAGTTGTATTTAGAAATCACCAGTATTGATTATATTTCAAGGAGGGTTATGGTGCTCCAGCCTCTTCTAAGTACTAAGAGCTATAATTTATTTGGCATTTATAATATGTCAGATGCTTTTTAAGTATAGATGTTTGTAAAGCCCTTTTCTATAACAATTCAATTGTGGTATGTTTTAACTCCCACATTTCAGGTAAGAGCTCTGAAGCTCAGTAGCTTTGATGAAGATCACCAAATTACTAAGCTTGGAGTTTGACTTCAGCATTTAAATTTCTGTGAAGAAAATCTGGCCTTATATGTGACATTGAAAGGCATGGCTGGCTTTGAGGCTACACAGGTTCCTGCACTCAGAAAAGCCCAGGTCAATGCTCTACTATCCCTCTCTTTATGTTCTTCACAACTTGTCTTTGAACTTGTGCTTTTTAAGTGAACTTAGTGGGGCAATGGAGCTGTCATAGGAGTGCAGATGTGTCCTGGGGGTTAGCATGAACATGAGTGGTGGTCCTTGTAAATTCTCAGAGGAGAGCTTGGTTTAGGGGCATAGCAGGCAATCACACACAGTAGTGAACTCTTGGGAAAGTCTGGAGTGTCACAGGGCTCCAAAGTCACTTCAGGTCTCATCTTTTCAGACTGGAGTGCTTACAGTGTCAACAGTAGCGTAATTCATGTTGGCAGTGGCTTTTCCTATAGAGGAGAGAGTTGCTCTGCATTGGTGTGGCACCAAGACCTGTGTGGCAAGATTGCTGGTCATATCTAGAGTCTGTCCATGGAGCAACCACAGTAACATTAACTCTTTCATCTGAGGCAGAAAAGGAGCTGTCAGCTATTAGACAGTAAACCTTAGAAGTAAATTATTAAAAAGTAAAAATGTAAGTTTGAACCATTTAATCAGGTATGTCAAAATGTTATCAGAATCATTCAAAGACATAATTCCCAGGTCTGAAGCTCAAAACTTCATTGCAAAGCAAACAACCACAGGCTTAGAAGTAGAAACTGAATGTGAATATTTTTGCATTGGCCACAGAAACACTATTTTAATTTGAAGCTTGATATGTACCAATAAGAAGTGAGGAAGACAGTTTCTTAAACTTGTTTTTTAAAATTAACTAACCAACTAAGTAACTAACCAACTTTACACCCGACTGCAGTTTCCTCTCCCTCTTCTCCTCACAGTCACTCCCTCTTTTCCATATCCACTCCTCCATATCTCTTCCAAAAAGAGGAGGCCTCCAATGGATATCAACCAGTCTTGGCATATCATATTTTCATAAGACTAGGTGTATCTTCTTCTATTGACAGTAGACAAAGCAGCCCAGTAGGGGAAAAGGGTAGGTAACAGAGTCAGAGACAGCTCTTGCTCCTGCTGTTAGGAGTCTCTTATGAAGAACAAGCTGTAGAACTGTTACATATATGCAGAGGGCCTTGGTCAGTTCCATTCATGCTCTCTGGTTGGAGGTTCAGTCTCTGAGCCCCTTTGGGCCAGATTAGTTAATTATGTGTTTTCTTGTGATGTCATTGACCTCTCTAGATTCTATAAGCCTTCCTCCCCATCTTCTGCAGGATTTCTCCAGCTCTGCCTAATACTTGGCTGTGGGTTCCTTCATGTGTTTCCATCAGATGATGGGTGAAGCCTCTCTGATGATGGTTATGCTAGGGACCTGTCTGCAAGTATAGCATAGTATCATTAACAGTGTCAAAGGTGGGCTCTCTGTCATGGCATGGGTGTCAAGCTGGGCCAGTCTTTGGTTTGCCTTCACTCAATTTTTGCACCATCTTTTACCCTTGTGTATCTTGTAGACATGAAAAAATGTAGGTCTAAGGTTTGTGACTGGGTTGGTATTCCAATCTCTCCATCGGAAGTCTTGCTTGGTTATAGGAGACAGTTTAGGCTCCATATCTCCATTTCTAGAAGTATTAGCTAGGGTCAAGTCACAGACTCCTGGGAGTTTCCATTGCCCTAGTTTTCTAGCTTGTCCCAGAGATGCCCTGCCTCATTCCAGTTGTCTCTCCCAGTACTCTCTCCCTTTGTCCTCTTCCTACTTGATCCCTTCTGTTCCCATTCCTTCTCCATTCAGTTCCCATTCTGTCCATAGTGTCTATTCTACTAAAGAAGACACTTTTGAAATTAGTTCTTTCCATACAACTGAAGATATTAGAAAGTTCATGTACAGGCATTTAAGTAAACACATCACAAAGTCACTAACAGTTCTTTATCCAACATTCAGCAGTCACAGGGAAACTCAAAGGAAACTATCATGCCAGGGGACAAATGCTGATGACAATAAATGCACACAATGCAGCTAATGTGCACAGTTAATCTTTCTAGAAAAATTGTTCCTGATATGTATTCACTATGTATGTATTCAAATAAAAATATTGATTCAGAATATATATTATCATATACTGGGATACACGCTTGACAACAATATCAACAGAAAATTTCTTTTCAAGGCTGCTGAAAGAGCAGTGGATTATGTTCTTAGAAATGAACCTGTAGCAAATGTGAGAGAGAAAATCCTTAACATTGGTCATGGTTTTACATTTTAAATTATTGTATTATATAAGATTATAAAACCAGAATTTTATTTACATTTGTTCTAGCCACTGACGTCTGGAACTTATGTATTAGCATGATGATAAGTGTGATTTATAAGTAATATATATGTTTAAAAAAATGAGTATTCTGGGAGTGCTGTAGTGTATAGTCATCTGAGTCCTATTATATAGGTCTGACCTTGCTCCTCTGTTTGGCAGAGTCTTGCAGGACCCCAAGAGCATTTTGCTTCCCCGTGGAAACCTTCAGAGGCCCCAAATGTAATCATCTTAGAACCCTGCTCAACCACCCATCCTACTCAGATCTTCCCATCATGCCAGCTGGGTCTGACTGGGACACAGCCTGCAGAATAGGGTCCTCCCGTGAAACAGACTACAAACTGGGGTCTACCTCAGGCACAGCCAACAGAATAGGATACCCGGACATCCATTTTTGGTCACAGCTCTCCCCACCTTCCTTAGAAATCCTGCTGCCATCAGAATCATCCAGCCAACCCCAGGGAAAACCAGATGCCTAAGGACAGCATAAGACCACAAACAATTAGACCCAGGGCAGTATGGCACCACCAGGACCCAGATCTGTTAGAACAAAGTACGTATATCCTAATGAAACTGAAGTATAAGAGGAGGATCTTAAATCCAATCTTATTAGATGATAGAGGCCTTTAAAGAGAACATGAATAAACACCTTAAGGAAATACAGGAAAATCATTCAAACAGGTGGAAGCATTAAAAGATGAAGCAGATAAATATAAAGAAATATAGAAAATCACAATCAAACACATAAGAATATGAGTAAAACTGTTCAAGACCTAAAAAGAGAAATGGAAGCAATAAAGAAAACACAAACTGAGGTAACCCTGAAGATAGAAAACCTAGGAAAGAGAACAGGAACTACAGATGTAAACATCACCAACAAAATACAGGTGATGGAAGACATAATCTCAGGTGTAGGAGAAATCAATATATTAGTCAATGAAAATTCAAAATCTAAAATGTTCATGACAGAAACTATCCCTCAAATTTGGGACACCATGAAAAGACTAAACTGAAGAAGAATAGGAATAGGAGGAGGAGGAGAAATAGAAGAAGGAGAAGGAGGAAAAGGAGGAGAAGGAGGAAAAGGAAGAAAAGGAGAAAAAGGAGAAGGAGAAGCAAGAGGAGGAGGAGAAAAAGTAGAAGGAGGAGGAGGAGGGAGAGGAGGAGGAGATTCCTCCTAGCTCAAAGGTCCAGAAAACATCTTCAACAAAATCATAGAAGAAAATTTACCTAACCTAAAGAAACAGATGCCCATAAATGTACAAGAAGCTCAAGAAGATTAAAATAACCTCATGAATCCTATCAGATTAAAGCTGGACTCCAACAACAGAAAAACCACAAATTCTACATACACATGGAAATGGAACAACTCTCTACTCAGTGATCACTGAATCAGGGAAGAAATAAAGAAATTAAAGACTTCTTAGACTTTAATGAAAATGAGGGCACAACATACCAAAACTTATGGGACACTATGAAAGCACTGCTAAGAGGAAAGTTCATAGCACTAAATGCACTCATAAAGAAGTTGGAGATTTCTCATATCAATAAATTAAAAGCATATATTAAGTTGCTAGAATAAAAAAGCAAACACACTTAGGATGAGTAGAGGGCAGGAAATAAACTCAGGGCTGAAATCAGTCAATTAGAAACAAAGAGAACAATATAAATAATCAATGAAATAAAAAGTTGGTTCTTTGTGAAAAACAACAGGATAGACCAACCCTTAGACTACCTGACTAAAATACAGAGAGACGTTACTCCAACGAACAAAATCTGAAGTGAAAAGAGAGACATAACAATGGACAATGAAAAGATTTAAGGAATCATTAGTTCTTACTTCAAAAGCCTATATACTTCACAAAATTGGAAAATGTAAATGAAATGGATGATTGTTTTAGACAGATACCAAATACCAAAGCTATATCAAGATCAAGTAAACTATCTAAATAGTTCCCTGAGAAAATAGAAGCAGTCATTAAAAGTTTCCCAACCAAAAAAAATCCAGGATAGTTAAAACAATTCTGAGCAATAAAAGAACTTCTGGAGGTATCACCATCCCTGACTTCAAGCTGTACTCAGAGCAATAGTAATAAAAACTGCATGGTATCGGTATAGAAACAGGCAGGTGGAACAATGGAATCAAATTGAAGACCCAGGAATAAACCCACACACCTACGGACACTTCAACAAATGGTGCAGGTTTAACTGGATGTCTGCATGTAGAAGAATGCAAATAGATTCATATTTATCACTCTGCACAAATCCAAATGGATCAAAGACTTCAACATAAAATCAGATACACTTAGCCTAATAGAACAGAAAGCGGGGAATAGCCTTGAACTTGTTGCTACTAGAGACAGCTTCCTGAACAAGATACCAATGGCTCAAACACTAAGGTAAAAAATTAATAAATCAGACCTTTTGAAACATAACAGCTTCTGTAAGTCCAAGACAAAAACCACATGATCATCTCATTATATGCTGAGAAAGCATTTGACAAACTCCAACACCCATTCATGATAAATGTCTTGGAAAGACCAGGAATTCAAGGCCCATACCTTTTCATCTTCTGATATCTTCTTCGATTTCTTTCTTCAGAGACTTGAAGTTCTTATCATACAGATCTTTCACTGCCTTAGAGTCACACCAAGGTATTTTATATTATTTGTGACTATTGTGAAGTGTGTTGTTTCCCTAATTTCTTTCTCAGCCTATTTATCCTTTGTGTAGAGAAAGGCCACTGATTTGAGTTAATCTTATATCCTGCTACTTCACTGAAGTTATTTATCAGGTTTAGGAGTTCTCTGGTGGAGTTTTTGGGGTCACTTATGTATATTATCATATCATCTGCAAATAGTAATATTTTGACTTCTTCCTTTCCAATTTGTATCCCCTTGATCTCCTTTTGTTGTTTAATTGCTCTGGCTAGGACTTCAAGTACTATATTGAATAGGTAGGGAGAGAATATGTTGCTTCAAGTTTCTCTCCATTTAGTTTGATGTTCGCTACTGGTTTGCTGTATAGTGCTGCAGAGTGAGGGCAATCTTTATGACATGCCAGAGATCTGGGATGGGGAAGGACCCCAAAGGGTCTTAGGGGGTGACTCTAGCTGAGGTTCCAAGCAGTGAGAAATATGAATCCTGACGTGGCCACTTCCTGTAGGACTCCGAGTGGAAGGATAAGGACAGCAACCTACCCACAAAACTTTCCATCCAAAATGTGTCCTGCCTACAAGGTGTGCAGGGACAAAGATAGAGCAGAGACTGAGGAAATCACCAACCAATGACTGCCCCAAATTGAGACCCATCTTCTTGTTAAGAACCAATCCCTGACACCATTAATGATACTCCTTTATGCGTTAGGGCAGGAACCTAGCATAACTGTGCTCTGAGAGGCTCCACACAGCAGCCAACAGAAGGAGATTCAGAGACCCACAGCCAAACATTAGATGGAGCTTGGGAATATTATGGAAAAGTTGGAGGAAATATTGAGAGACCTGAAGAGGACAGGAATTCCACAGGAAGACCAACAGAGTCAACTATCCTGGACCCTTGGGTGCTCCCAGAAACTGAATTTTCAACCAAAGAGTAAGTATGGGCTGGACATAGGACCACTGCACATATGTAGTTGATGAGCAGCTTTCTCTTTATGAGGGTCTCCAAAACAACTGGATCAGGGCTGTACCTAGGTGTGTTGCCTACCTGCCTGTCTGTGGATCCTGTACCCCTAAATTGACAGTCTTGTTTGGCCTCAGTGGAAGAGGATGTGCCTAGTCCTTCAGCAACTTGATGGGCAGTATGGGATTGTGAGGTGTTGGGATGTTGGGTGGGGAGCTTGGGTGGTTGACACTCAGAGGGGGGCTTCCCCTTAATGAGAATGGGGGGGGGATAACTTATGAGAGTGAGTATGGGGAGGAGAGGAATGGTTGATATTGGGTTGTAAAGTGAATAAATACATACATTTAATAAAAAACTAGTATGACTCAAGGACAAAATTGGGGTTTTCTATTTGGGTCTTTCCAACAGAATAAAACTCAGCCTCTGTGAAGAAACAAGCAAACAAACAAGCAAACACAAATAAAAAACCCTAGTAATCTGGTCTCTGTTTTAGTGATCTTTCCCCACTGTGGCTTTCAGATAGAGGGCCCTACCTTTGTCCCAGCTATGTATGTCTGTTTTCTCTATTGATTGCTCTGTGTGTTCTGCTGGGATTCCTTGAAGATGATGGGAGACCACAGTATTTCAGAAACTGACTCCTGCTCCCGATACTGTGGTGTTTTATTTCTTACTGTTTCTTTGATTTTCCCATAGTTCCTCTCTCTCTCACCCACCCCATTTCTTCCCTAAACTGTGCACTGCAGACTGCCCTGAACCCAAGATGCTCATTTCAGTACTGGTATTTCAGAGTGGTGCCACCATACATCCCATCACCTGCATGGCCCAAGTGTAGGTTCCTCATAGTGACAACTATGTTTTCTTGGCTGCATTTGGGGCCATAGTTGTGTCTTCTTGGGCCCAAAGACTGCTAGGAATGACTGAAAGGTCATCTCTGCCACCAACACCCTGCAGAAGCAGAGTTGGCCCCAGCAGATGCTTTGCCTTCCCATTGGATGCTTCTCTTCTTTCCAGCTATTCATCACATTCTTCTTCCACACTCTCTCCAGGAACTCTCCAGTAAACCTAAGGAGAAGAGGAGGGAGTACCAGCCCCATTCACTCCTGCACTCGCTAGGATATCCTTCTACAGCCTTCTAAGCGTCTTCTTGGGAAAAGGCATAGTTCTTAGAAGATTGTCTCTATTTCCCATTTGTCTTTCCTCTCCCCATCCCTTGCTTTTTCCCCAAATCCTGCAAAGTTATCCCAGACTCTATTTTCTTTTCTAAACCAAACTGTTTGTCAGACCAAGTACATTTGGTGATTTCACAAATACTGTTGCTCTCAGGCTCCCAGTTAAGGTGGATGCAAGAGAAATAACTCATTCCTGTTACTCAGAATTTCAGGGTCAGGCCAGTCCAGGTGACAGGTTACACAATGCCTTTGACTTCTGGAAAACTCCTTTAGCAGTTGAAATAGTCTTTAATCTTGGGAAACTTTTATTATTAAGGAGCTCTTTAAAATGTTAACCCGAATCTTCTTTCCAGTATTAAGAAAAGGCTCATTTCTCAATGCCCTTTGGGCATGCTAGTACAGTAATAACAAGATTCTGTTTTGTTAGCTTTTAAGATTTCACTTGAACATTTGATTTTTAAATGGCTTACTCATTACTAAATACTGTTTCCACATATTTTAACTTTTAGCACAATTATTTTTAATAATTAAGTTATTTTTGATGATTTCCTGGATATTTAATGGAGTTTGATTACTCTCACCCATACTCTTTCATCTCCTTCCATTCTGCTCCAATTTCTCCTTCTCTTTTCTTACATTCATATCTTACCATTTTGTTTTATGACTTAGTGGGGTTTATCCAGGGAAATTTGCATGATCATGGGTTTGGAGCTGTGCATTGGAACCTGGTGGGCTCACCAGTGATCACACAACTCTTTATTACATTGGATTAAGAAAGTTCTTTGGATGATGAGGGTAATTGCCAACTATACTGTTCTATTACAACCTCCCCCAAACCAACCAACCAACCATACCACCACCACCACCAACAACAACAACAACCCCTTTTGTTTTAATGGCTGCCACTGCTTCCATAGACTGACAGCACACAAAATATTTTAAGTACACTTACTTTTTGAGAAGTTGGTAGGAAAAAAAATCATGTGACCACGTTTCAGGCCCACTCAATTCAGTGTTGATGAACTTGTTAGATTTCAAGGTCAAATGTAAAACTGTGGGAAGCATCACCCAAGTGCCTGCTATCCATAGTTGGCCCTTCTATTTCAAAAGTAAATACCTTGAGACAAAATTGATTTGGAAAAGAAGGTCCCAGAAGCCCAAAGGGTGAAACTTCAGTTTAGCACATTTGAATACTCTGCTAACTTCACACTGGGGTGATGAAGTTTTGTGTTAGGTATTAGTGTTCCTCTGGAGATGGTTTAAGACACATGGGAGGATGTGGGAGGATGTGTATGGATCATATACAAATGCCACTGTGACCACCCCTCCCGCACTCCCACATCCACACACAGTTGAAGCATCCTTGGAATTTATTCATGGCCTCCTCCACCGATCCTAGATAAGTTACAATGTAAGGATATTGTAATAGGGAGGAAAACCACAATGGCTTATGAAGACTTTTATGTTTAACACAATATTCAATCGCAAAATCAAGACCTAAGGCGAGTTGGCTCCAAGGGTGAGTAACTATCGTTGTGTGGTGACAGCTCTCCTCCTGTATCCTCTATTCCTCCCATGGCCAAGTTCTAGGACCAGCAATAGTCCATGCAGAAGTCCGCAGAGAGGTCAGACACATTTTCCTTTCAGCTTTGGAATGGGGCACATGTGATGTCTGCCTTATATCCTCACAGACTCAATAATTCCACAAATATTCCCTACACATTCCTCGAACCCCAGGAAACCCAGAGTATGATGTCACTCCTTAGTGATATTGTCCATTTATCACTTCTGTCAGTTGCAAACTACCAACCAGGGATTCTTAGACTACTTAGAAACATGTATGGCATGATACTTCCAGGGTTACCAGGGGAATAGAATTAGGAACTTGAGGCAATTCTTGTGCAGAGAGGCAAATGTTCTGTAAACTTGTTTTATCCAGACGATGTCAATGCAAATAAAAAGCAGGAGAACAGACTGTGCAGTTTTTACATACTATAAGCTTACAATATTAACCCACAATATTGACCAGGAAAAGGGCAGAAGCAAACCAAACCAAAGTCTCTGTGTGGTTAGTGGCACCTGGAAAGCTCTTGTCCTATATTTAGTGACTGTCTTTTTCACCTGTTTGTAGTATCTTAGATAGAAAGTACTTGGTAAATATATGCTGACCTAGTGGGATCAAAAGACTATCCCTCAAGTACACATGAATGAAAAACAGGTCCAGTTTTTACCCACAAAACTGTCAATCATCTTATCGCCTTACTGGTGCTCTTCTTTTTTTCTTTTTTGGGTTTTTGAGACAAGGTTTCTCTGTGTAGCTCTGGCTGTCCTGGAACTCACTCTGTAGTTCAGAACTCCCAAATCCACCTGCCTCTGCCTCCCAAGTGCTGGGATTAAAGGCATGCACCACCACTGCCGGGCAAGTGGTGCTCTTCCTAGGACTGCTTTATTCTTCTATCTGGACAACTACTCTCTTCTTTTTCTGCCTCAAGGTAAACTATGCTTTAGTTGCATGAATGTATAAGGATTATGTCCCCAATAGCAGAATAGGCCATAGTAATAAGCTCTGTCACTAACAGAAGGCATATTGTAATGCTGTAGAAACGTAGATTTCTGCTCTCACCATCACTAGTCCTTTGAAGTAAGAGAGTGTAATGGGCTCAGTATGAGGTCCCCAGAAGTGCCAGTGTTAGGACTGCTTGTAAAATGGCCAGACATGAAGTGCACGTTCCCATGTTACAAGTGTTTGACGAATACGTTGAATCGAGATATATTAATTAAAGCAATATTCCTGATGTTATTACAAAAATAAGTTTTATTTACAAGCCCGCAGAGTATAGAAAGGCTAAATTGCTTATTTTCCTTATGAAGTAAAAGAGTGAAGAATTGTTCAACACATTGGGATGCAAACGAAACTCGTAAGTCACAGATTTCTTTAATACAATAAGCATGTTCAGTTTTAGTTGTACTAACAGTTTTCATATAAACCGAGTAGGAGTTAGTTAATAGGCAACATAAATTAGCCTTCATTTTGTGAAGTAAACATTTTTCACTAAGAGTTATCAGTCCACAGCACTGATTTACAAGCTCATTACTTATAATTACTTCTTTTTTTGGAAATGTTTTATATTTATTTTTAAATGAGATTTAGGCCAATTTGCATTAATGTTTTATAACTATAGGATCTACATGATCCTAGAGATCATTGGATCTATTATAGGATCCTATAGTCTTTTTAGAGTTCTTTGAAAAAGATTGCAACATCTTTTATTTACCAAGCTTAAGAATTATTTGGAAATCTGGAAAGATAATATAAATGTTTAGAACAATATCAGCATGCCTGAGAAACGTGATAAATGCATACGAATCCAGCCCTCAAAGACTGAGGCTGGAGGATTATGAAAGGCCAGTCTAGACAGTATATTGAGAACCTTTTTGAGAGAGAGAGAGAGAAAAAAAAAAACAAGGAAAGAAAAGAGATAAGGAGAAAGAGCCATGTGCAAAGTGTCTCCTGAGAAGGCCAACCACATTATATTTCCCAATGCTTGGATGGCCTCAGGTACACTGGCATGCTGCAACCACTACAGGGATTCCCAACAGTGTGCTGTCTCATCTGTACATGTGATTATCATGGTCAAGGCCTGAGCTATTGCTCTTTCCTCTCTGTTTCCATCTGCAGCTCCCCTGCTTTGACTCTCCCTGTGAACGAAGTCATACACGTGTCCACACCAAGGTACTCACCCAGGGCAATCATCATTTTTGTAGATACTATTCTAGAGAAAAGGAGAGAAAAGTTATGATCATTTACAACTCTTAAAGTCACCAAAGGGACTACTTTACAAGGACTAAATGAAGATCTAGACTCAGGTTGTGCTTCTATCTCTCCACGGGAGGGCTGACTGGAAGGATACCACCATATGGAAGTTAGGACCATCAGCATTATGGATGATGATGGGTCCCTTTGGCTTTTCCTTTACCCTATAATCACTCCCAAAGCTTTGAAAAATCCTACTTTATCCACTTGCTATATTCACTGGCACTTTGGAGAGATCAGATGGCTCTTATTTACTCAGTATATATTTATTTACTAGACAACAGTAGCAAGAATGAGAATAAAAGCATACCAATTAAGGTTGTGTGCGACACAGTAGTTTTAAGTATGAGGATGGTTCTAACGTGCATCTGAGACTAAGTGCTATTGCTTAGATCAAGGGTAATGCTGGGTTTCAGATCACTTCTGCTTGGATCAGCCTAGTTCTACCCAATTCAAGTGAGCAAATCTTTTTGCATGCTTATTCTTTCTCAGGTCCTGTCCTTGGTGTAAGCATTAGACCAGGAAAGAGTTTAGAAGATGTGGCCTCAGAGAGCGCACAAACCGAGAGGTGTCTAGTGTGTTAAGTTCTCAAAGGCAGAGACAAGTGTGATGAGTCATACAAAGAGGACATTGGATTTCTTAGGCAATTAGGGCAGCAATGAAGAATAGGTAATGTAACTAGTAGGTAGAAATAGTAAAGAATTTCCCAGGAACACTATCCTCATGGTCCAGGGTCCAGAGATTTCAGAGCATCAACATGATGCCATGAGAGGAAAACTCCACATGTGACATATGACAAGTCACGATAAAAGCACTTCTCCAGATGACCTTTGGATCATGTATAGGCATGCAAGAAACACATGAATGACCAGTTTAGACTCTATCTTCAAGATACCTCATTATATATAAACTAATCTAAAATGTAATAAACCTGAAGCCCCAAACACTTCTATTATAAGGACCGCTCACAGGGACAATACATCTTGTGCATAGAAAAGAGCAGGAGGAGGACCTGATATGACAGCTTTAGTTCCCTTTAATCTTAAAGAATTATCTATCCTCTCTAGACTCCAGATGTACTATGCTGGCAAGCTTCCAGTACAGCCATCAGAACTATAGGCAACACACAGAAGACAACACCTACATACTGGATGTGGGCCTGTGAGAATCTACCCACAAATACCTCAGAAGACATTGTATTGGCCTTCAAAAATTGCAGGAACTCTTTACTAAGTGAAATGAAGAAATTACCAAAAAACCTTACTCTTTCCCCAGAAACATCTACTATTTTTGTCCATTATTGTAAAAGTGTAATTCTGCTTTATACAAATTAAACTGATTAAAAATAAAGACATAGAAACAACAATAAAAAATATGGATGTGGTGTTGCATACAGTAATCAGAAAAAAAGAGGCAAGAGTATTGGGAGCCTGAAATATGTAACATGATAGTATCCCAATAATCCCAAGTAAGTGAATGAAGAAACGTACACAAGCAACAATAACAACTCCAATACAACAAAATCACAAGAAACAGCTTCAAAACTTCTCCAAAGCCTCCCCTAGAACTTGTGTGCGTTTTGCTTCTGTATAGGAACAGATGCCTCTCGAGAGGCTCACATAATGGCTCAATTTAATCAATACCAGAAGTAACAAAGACATGGTTCACTAAAGCCCAATAAATCCTCCTTGTGCAGTATTAGAATTCTTTGTCATCATATTAAATAACAGTGGAGTTACCTTCTAGATAAAAAAACTAGCAATGATCAGACAATTTGTTCACAATCAACCCAAAGGCCAACTTACTGTTTGAGAAGCAATGCAAAATATGCAAACTTGGGTATGATGACATAAACTTGTTCCTCTAAAATAGCATTGAAAATTTTTTGAGCCACGTACTCTTGCTCCAAGAGAGGTAAGAGAAGTGGATACCTGGAATGACAATACAGAGGTTCTGTCAGTAGACTGGACTTTCCTGTGGTAACCAGTATTGAGTGTTGTTGAGTTTCTTTTGTGTTGATTTATAATTTCATTCAATTTTAACTAGAGAGTATACTTTATATGACTTTATTATTTTAAATTTTATTGGTGGTACTTAATGATCAAGAAGATGATTTCTTTTGAGCAGTGTTTGAGCCATGCTCAGTATGAGGGTGCACTCTTTTATCATTGAGCAGAGTGACTGTCAAAGTCTATTAGATCTACTTGATTTGGTCTTTTGATCTCAAGGGCATCCTTCAGTATCTTAAAATTTTATTTCTAAAGCTATTTGCTAACTAGCTTTTTAAAGGTTATATGTAAGTTATACTATATATTTTAATCTAGCAGAATCCACTTTAGATATACACCACCTTAATTTGAGTATGATATAGAAATTTTGTTTCTATGCAGGTGTATTACTTTTTCTTCCTCTATACCATAATATTATTATATAACTATTATAATATATAATTATATATATTACACACTGTGCTTATTACTTTATAAGTTCTGTATTTTAAGGAGGATGAAGGGACAAAGGACAACTGGTACATATTACAGAGTCCTTTCATACTGGCTCTTTCTATCTGCTGTCATTTTCGAAGATTAATGTAGCTGCATTTCCACTCATCTCATTTGAACTTTCAACAATATTATTATGTACACATTGTGTATTACACGGTGTTCATAATTAGTTCAAGAAAGGAAAAGAAATTTATAGCACAGTTATCTACTTTTATTAAATCTTGATGGTTTTTCTTATGTGAATTCTTATTATTCTCGGGAGTCACTTGTTTCATCCTGAAGAACTTTCTGTTTCTTGGGTTGGAGCAACAGAATGAACTCTGTTTATAGTGGCCTTCTGTTTTTTTTTTTTTTTTTTTTAAAGATTTTATTATTATTAAGATTTATTTACTTATGTATGCTAGTGTTCTATTTGCATGGATGCCTGCATGACAAGAAGAAGGCATCTGATCCCATTAAAAGATGGTTATGAGACATCATGTGGTTGCTGGGAATTGAACTCAGAATCTCTGGAAGAGAAGCTGGTGCTCTTAACCACTGAGCTATCTCTCCAGCCCTGTTGCCTCCATTTTTGCAACATGGTTTTGCTGGGAAAGATTCCTGGTTGATTTCTTGAGTGTGTCATCTGAAGTCTTCTTGGCCTTCATTTTTTCTGTTGAAAGTTCAGCTGTTAATCACACCTGAGTTGAGTTGTTCATGACGAGACATTTTTCTTCTTGCTGCTTGTAGGATTATTAATTTTTGTCTTTCAATATTTTGATGATGCCATGTGCACATGGAGTACCAAGTATTCATCTTTCTTGGAGCTCTCGGAGGTTTTAGAAAATTTCTAATGAAGTTTATTAGCATGATTAAAATTTACTTGAATAATCACTAAGATTTGTAGATATGAAAACATCATAGTGGCAATATGTAAAAACCAACATTTGGAATCAAATGGAAAGCTATGTTGCCCATCTTCATTTTGTTAAATAAAATCCATTTATTGGTTCTATAATAACACTGTGACTATTCTGTCCAGGAACCAGTTCTTTTTTTTTTTTATTTGCAAGTAACTTTATAATACATCTTCAAATGTAATGGAAGACTGACAGGCAGTGGTTGAGGGGTCCTCGGTAAACACTGATGAAAACCCAGAGCTTCTCCCCTGAAAACTACTTATTTTATATAGTACAAGGAAATAATTAGTATTTTAGTGTTTTCCTATCTGATAATTGGAATGACAGTTCCCAGAAATTCCTTTGTCACACCACCAAATTTGGATCCTCTTCTGGAGGGTAGAAACTCCCATGTGTTTAAACTATCCTGAGAAAACAGCCAGCACAGTCTAATACATCATAGTTATTGCACTTGCTGGCTTTCATGCCTGTGTGGGAGACTGTGGAAAGCTTAACAACAAACCAGCTTTTTGGAACACTTCAGGACAATTTACTTGCTATTTTCAATTCTGTCCCAATTCTCAAAATTTCTGATGTTTTCTCCCCATTGCTCCCTACGTGGTCCACACAGGGAATAAAGGGAAGGACTGGGTAGGAAATGTCCTCCCTTCCAACATATTTCTGGTACCTTTAAAAAAGTCAGCATATGATCTCAGTGGCAGCATGCCAAGCTCCCAATGAAGCTAGGAGCTGAAGATTTTGGAACCTGAATTTTGTTAGTAATTTATTGGTTTTCATTAACTGTTTCTGTTCAATTTATCTTACCTTTCAGGGTATGGAAGTTAGAGGAGGGTGGAAGGAACTAGAGGTGACAGCTGCTGCCACCATCCTCTATGGATTTCCAATAACCTGAGAATATAACCTGAGAAGACAAGATCTACTGATGCCAGACCTCTGGCAAGTCTACTTAATGTCCATCTCTTTTAGGAGACTTGAAGACATGGGGCCTAATGTTGGACTGCTGAGGATCCTAGAGCTCTCTAACAACAAGCTACTACTCTAGAAACAGGAGATTCCTATAGCTGCATTTTGCTGCTATGTGTGTCCTTCTTCCACATATAATACAAGGAAATAATTAGTATCTTATTCCATTCTATTCCCTGTTTCTTTCATTTTAACCCAACACTAGCTAGGAAAGAAAAAATGATACAGAAGAAAGGGGGTGACGTAATTGCTAGACTACTTTCTGCTCATTCGGGGCATTGAGTTCCTTGGGGCAAGTTTGATCTTTGCTGACAGGATATCTAATTTCTTCTTGCTTCTTCTTTGCATGTAATCAACAGCAACCAACCAACAATCAATGATCAACCAACGATCAACCAATAATCCACCAACAGCCCCTCAACTCTCAAGGCCCTGGCATTAATATACCCTTTGAAGTTCACAGAATTCCAAATGTCACACAGCTGAAGAAACTATCTGTAACTGGCGAAATCATGCCCTTGTTAAACCATGAGGCAAATCATAGTCAGCTGCTGTGGACAGTCTGAAGCATCTCCATATCCCACACCTGGGGTTAAAATGAAAACATATTCTTATAATATTTCTGTGTTTTTCAAAGAAACTAATATTCCCAAACTGTCACAACAGCTGTTCTCCTTGCCAAAGGCCTCTCCAGAGCTGCCTCACTCAGGAACAAGCCCTGTCTGAATGAGGGGGGAATCCTCACTTAGTTCCCATGCCCACTGAAATGGCTACCACATAGAGACTAGTGTAGTATGAAAACTGTAATGTCACGGTCTTTCAAGGACTGGAACTTTCAAAAAGTTCTTTGAACAGTCTTCTCAACTTCAGCATATTCTTTGATCAGTCTCTAGAAAATTTAAATGCTGTCCTTCAAAAGGATGGACCAACCAGAGATACCCCACCCGGGGATCCATCCCATAATCAGCCACCAAACCCAGACACTATTGCATATGCCAGCAAGATTTTGCTGAAAGGACCCTGATATAGCTATCTCGAGTGAGGCTATGCTAGTGCCTGGCAAATACAGAAGGGAATGCTCATAGTCATCTATAGGATGGAACACAGGGCCCCCAATGGAGGAGCTAGAGAAATTACCCAAGGAGCTGAAGGGGTCTACAACCCTTTAGGTGGAACAACAATATGAACTAACCAGTACCCCCAGAGCTCGTGTCTCTAGCTGCATATGTAGCAGAAGATGGCCTAGTCGGCCATCATTGGGATGAGAGGCCCCTTGGTCTTACAAACTTTATATGCCCCAGTACAGGGGAATGCCAGGGCCAAGAAGTGGGAGTGGGTGGGTAGGGGAGCAGGGCGGGGGAGGGTATAGGGAACTTTCAGGATAGCATTTGAAATGTAAATAAAGAAAATATCTAATAAAAAAATAAAAAATTAAATGCTGTCCTTATGATTTTCAGCCATGCAGCAGACAATCTTTCCCTGTATATTCAAACAATGCTTTTTCATCTGTTTCGATTTTTTTCTTTTTTTGGTTAAAAGGATTAAACTTAGTTTTATAGCTTCAATGAACTCAAATTATTATCAGGGTCTTTCTGCTGGCTCCCTGTCTTTCTCCAAACATTGCTGACTCATGTGATATAAATTACTTCAGTTCATTTCCCTAATAATGATAAGATCTGCATCGTCCTTATACTGAGGTCATCGCAGTCCACTGCTCCCTGTGCAGGAGTCTTTCATTAGCAATCCAGTGATTCAAATCGTTCTAGATAATTTTTATCTTTATATAAAATCACTTTGCAACATTTCCCATATATATTAACAAATGTCACAAAATGTTTTATATTAGGGGATATTTATACTTTTATATTTTATATAGGAAGCAAATTATTTTCTCAGTTAAACCATGATATTTTAATATATTCTCATTGTTAACATCTGTTCTATCTTATTATTATGATTACTATAAGAGTAGAGGAAGAGCTCGCTTACTTGGTTGTACAGCCTTCAAACATTCCAGTTTTGATGAAATAGGGGCAAACGATGGTATTTTTAATTTTAGTTTTCATTGTCATAGTTAATTCAAGGAAGAGAGACTCAGCAAAGCCAAAGGCTGCAAATTTGCTTGAAGAATAATCTGAAATAAAGTGAAGGGTTATTAGTGATGTAGCTTAGAAAATTCTCATAATTATTTATTAAAAAAACAATCTCATTTTCTTTTCTTCTGGCTTATCCTTGAGGATAGAGTATCACCCTCCCCCCCCAGTGTGGCCAAATAAAAACACTGGAATTATTTCAATTTCTCTCAATACAAGAATATCAATGAATCAACAGGCACACACACACATACACACATTATTTTATGTGTTTTTTTCAAAAGGAGGGTACATTTCCCAGTGCAATTGTGAAAGGGATTTGGCGGGGTGGGGGTGGGGGTGATGCACCTGGGTGTCAGAATGTTGTAGGATTTCCCTGTGGGGCAGGAAGGGCCTCTGTGCATTCCTGGGTTGAATGTTGTAAGATTTTCCTGTGCGGCAGGAAGAGCCTCTCTGCATTCTGGAAGGGCCCTCTTTCTGGGGCATAAAAGAAAGTATAGCAAATAGGAATAGATACCTGACAGTCCAGAAATACCAACGAGTCCTGCCATGCTTGAAATACAGACCAGGTGACCATGGTTAGCCTTAACCATGGCAGGAAGGAAGGCCTTACAAGTCTAGGAAATATAAACACATTTTGCCATTAATTAATTAGTTACTTTCATTATTCTGTAAGCATTTGTTGAATTTGTTAATTCACTTAGTGAATTTCTATTTAATACTCATGGTGTGTTAAGTTCTAAGGTAGCACGAAAGTAGGACGTATACAGCCACTTTGAGTTTATTTTCTCAGATATAGGAAACAGTGTATATTTTCCTTGACCTTTGAAATTTAACCAGAACTTTTTTATACTCATTGGCTTGATATAATTGTAGAAACTTTTAAAAGTGCTCCCAGTTCTTTATAGAAATTTGGCAGTGTGCAATAAAATCAATCATACTTACATTCCAGACTTTACTATAAGTACAATTTTCCTTCACTTACAGGAATTAGCAGAAATGGAAGGAATTGCTAGAGGAAGATGGATTTCGTGCAAACTCTGTTTTGCATGATAAGAAGAGTGCTTTGAAATTGTCTACCCTGACTAACACTTTTGGTATGCTTTGGTAAACTCTGTTTATTTATCTGTAAGTGATATCATAAGTCCCCATGCCACAAATGCTCTATTCCTTCCCTCACTCCTGCTCTTTCTCTCACTTCTGCTCTCTGAGGGAAGTTTTACACTATTTACTGAAACTCAGTAATATTCTCTCTTTCTCTAAATCTTGTTCATAGGCAGTTTGGAAAAACTGTAGAAATAGGGTAGAGATAATGGCACACCGTGTAGCATACCGGAATGTTTTCTTTAAAAAAGATCTTTAAATTTATTTGTATTTCTCTATGTGTGTATGTCTCCATGTCTGCCCCCTTTGATTTCTATTGCTGTGCTAAGTGTAATGACTAAAAACAATATGCTGTATTTCCTCTTACTGCTCACCTGAGTGTCAAAACCAGGTAAAAGGTCAGGGATATTATTTATGCGATCCTTTCCTCATTACTATCTAAGTCCAAGTTTCTCATGTCACGATTTTGTCAGCTCTGCCATTCTACTGGCTCACAACATGAGTTTAGTATGTTCTAAAGACTGGCCTAATCTATCTGATCTGTCCTATCATTCATCACTGTTCCTAGGAGGTATGTGATTTTTGACAGTGTCATATTTTCACAGTGGAGCTTTTGAGAGGCTGCACAAATCTAACAGGGAGAGAGAGGCCACTGGACCTAAAACAGCATCTTAGCTTCATTTGGTTTTGTCAACCTTGTTCTGTGGCTGCTAGACTAATGCCCAAATTTCTGCTTCGGTGATGACAATTGTGTCCTTTTGTCATTTCATGCTCACGTACAGTGTCCGAGAAAGGCCTGATGCTACCGTGGTATCCTGAACACCCAGTAGAGTTGCTGGCTGACTAGTAAAGACTTTCTACTGGTTTAAAGCCATGTCTAAGCAGTCTTCTATGGTGGGTACCCTACAGATAGAGCAAATAAGTATTGAATCATCAAACACAGTTAGACCTTTTAAAATGAATTGATATGAGTTCAATGTTGTATGTACCTTATCTTCTAAGAGAATGATAAGATTAATTATTTAAGATTATACAGAAAGATTAAAAATGGTACCCTAGAAGAGGAACAACAATATGAACTAATCAGAACCCCCAGAACTCATGTCTCTAGCTCCATATGTAGCAGAAGATGGCCTAGTCGGCCATCATTGGGAGGAGAGGCCCCTTGGTACTGCAAACTTTATATGCCCCAATACAGGGGAACGCCAGGGCCAAGAAGCTGGAGTGGGTGGGCAGGGGAGCAGGGAGCAGGGAGCGGGGAGAGGGGAGAGGATTTTCGGGATAGCAGTTGAAATGTAAATTAAGAAAATAGCTAATAAAAAAATGGTACCTCATAGAAGCAAGAGGAGAGGGGATGGGATAGGGATTTTTTTGGAAGGGAAACCAGGAAAGGGCATAACATTTGAAATGTAAATAAAGAAGATATCAATAAAAGAAAAGAAAAAATGGTATCTTATAGTTATACTGTACAGCAGTTAACTCAAAACAAGTGGCTTTGGAGAAGTATACTCTGAACTTGGAGAAATGTTAGCTCCCAGACAACAAATTAAGAAAATATCTAATAAAAAAAATGGAAGAAAAAAAAACAATAGATAACAAAATTCAAGGTTATAGAGGCCCCATATATAGCATGATACAGTGTTTGTGTATAATCTATGAACGTTCTTTTGCAAATTTTAAGTCATGTCTGTTGGTTATAACATATAATTCAATGTCAATATGTATATATATATATATATATATATATATATATATATATATATATCTAATGTTTTATACTGTATTGTTAAAAGAATAATAGCAGGAAAGTGTTTATACTTGTTCCCTCCAGATGCAACATCATTTTCAAATATTTTCAGTTAGGGATTGATTAAATCTGTAGGTATGAAGGAAAGGCTGTGAAGGGCTAGAGAGGGATATTTAACGTAAATACTGTTTTATTTTCTGATGAGTATATTGATAAGTGTATGGGAAGCACTTTACCTTTAATTTTAATCTTGAATCATTTCTTTAAAAATTATTGCATATACTAATTTTATATAAGGACATTTTTTGGATGAGTTTGAAATCTCAGTTTATTTATAATATTATACTCTTATTTAGCATGCAAGCTAGAGTCAAATTCTTTGTGTGTTAATATTGGAATCAAAGAAAATTATTTGTGCATAATAAGGAATGGCAGTTTTTCACAGATTAGCAAGCTTAACATTTTGGAGAAAAGAATTCTCTCACTAGAAGTGCTATAGGCACAGCGTTTGGAGATATCTATGATGACTTTGGCCATCAAGCTTTGGAGCAGCTGAATCTAATGCAAAGAAGCAATATATGAATTTCGAATCTCTCAAATTTTAGATATGAATAATTCTTTTTGTAGTTTTTGGATGGAAGTGGATGCCCTGGTTTTATTGGTTGCTCAGAATAATGCCTAAATTTGCTGACATATACCATAAGGGCTTATGTGTGTTTATTGAATCTTTTTACTGTTAATTGTGTAAACAATTAAGGTCACAACTGTACTTAGACACGATGTAAAATACAGGCTCAATGACAAGAGTAAGCCAGAAGGATGAGAGTCAGGAGGAAGAATTTTGTCAGAGAATATAGCTCATGCCAAGACCCTCTGAGGAAGGTTTGACATAGTAGTGAGGATTTCTGGAAGAAATTGAGCAAGAGTAAGAAGTAGGGAAAAAGAGAGTTTGGAGATAGATAAAAGTGGCTATTTTCATGTCATGGTAGGGTTTACAAGCTATGCTAAGAAACCCTACTCCACACTCTATGCGATGTGCTTGGGACCCTCTGAATGAGGACTGTTTGATTCTTACATCAATTGAGATTGTTTGATCAATACAGTGGAAATATCACCATACTTCCTCATGAAGATCAGTTAGAAGGCAACAGGGTTGAAGATGGAAAACCATGATAAACTGTCAGTAAATGAAAGAGGTGGCTTGAACAGCTGGCATCAAAGATGGATGGACATACACTTGGGCCACGCTTGCTTGCCAGGCAGGACAGTGTTTTTATAAAGGAGAAAATCAAGGTAATTTCTATGGTTTGATATGATTCGTGGTGTGTGGATCCTGGCCCACCTACCAACATGAATGGCATTTACCATCATCCAGGAAAAAAGCTTAAGAGGAAATGAACAGGAAGGAAAGTAAGAGCTTGTAGGAATGTTTATAGATCTAAAGTACACAAACGTTGTGTTAATTGTTCTATTAGTATTGACTGAAATAAATTTCTGGGCTCCAGTGTGATTTCACACTACTTCCTGGTGACCAAGGATGAAGACAATGGTGTGAAGATGATAAAGATTGCGAAAATTTTGAGTTGCACTAAGTAGGAATTAGAAGAGTGGAAACATATCCATTCCCAGGTCTTCCAGAGACAAAACATTGATGTTCTGCTACTCTTTGACAGTCTCCATATCGCCTATGACCCTGGCTGCAGTCACTTGGATATACTGAACCCTGCACGAACTACCATTTACTGGTGATTATTTTCTGATACCAGCATAGTCCCTCCCAATGGAAAGAATTTTTGTAGTCCCAGATCCTTTAGTCTCTTATCTACTCTGTAGAGTGGCACTGTCCAAAGCCTTAGCCTCTAGGTATTGGTGGCTAATTAAATGTGCACTGTTATTCATTATATTTTATTATTAAAGAACATAAAAATAAGAATTTAGCTCTTCATTCCCACCAGACATGTTTCGAGTAATTAACATCTTAGGAAGAAGAGAGAGAACATTTTCATTGTCAAAGGCAGTGAGAGATGTCACTGAGACTTTGGGTTAGGGCAAGAGCAGGAAAAACTAATCTAGTCCACATATAGCATAGCCTGGTAAGGGTGAGACTCGAATGAGCTATCAACAGAAAACAGACAAATGGTATATTTCTTGGCAAATAACTGAAGAGTTTATGGAAATGCAGAGAATTCTCATGCTCACTAATAAACACGAGAGAGACTTACCCAGAAGTGAGAGATGGCATTGACAAGAAATGATTTTTCCACCAAGTGATCCGGAGTATTGAGAAATGACTTTCCTGTCACAATACCTGCATTATTAATAAGAATTGTGACATCACCGACTTCTTCTCTAACCTACCAAGAAAGGAGAGACACATGGCATTGATTAAAATGTTGAATTTTTGACATTTATTTTCCTAAGTCTCATTTCCCTTTGTTTTACTTAAGTGTAGTTGTGGAGTACACAGTGTGTCAATGACAGATAAAGGTAATGCTAAGATTAAATTGCCTGACACTTATCTACATTTGCTTATGTAAGGAGACTCTATGATGTTCCCACTACCATGAAATCACTTGGTGATATAAATACACCTCCACTGTTCAACCACACTTTCCTTAAAAGTATTTAATTTGTTTTTGTCTCTTTATGAAGAAGTTAATCAATTTAAAAGTTACACTGGGATACTTTTTGAAACAAACCTTTCAACTTGGAAATTTTGCTTAAAGTACACAGTTTCTTCTTGAGGACAGCCAAGGACACGGCAGAAGCTTCTGTGGTTTTGAGAGTCTCTTAGATCCCTCTGATGGACAACTTAAAAGGAGGTTTCTCAGGTCTGGTACCAGGGTTTTCATCAGAGACTCTATATTGCTGGGAGCATTGTTAGCCCACGTAAATCCATTTAAACTGTGTATGCTTATATACACTTATATGTGCTATTTATAATATTACATAAATTAAAAAATCTGATTTTTAAGGCTTTCCCAAACATCCTTTGTGTTATATTTTTTCTTCCTCCCAACTTTCATCACTGCAGCCAAGTTAAGTCATCGCCAATTTTGACCATTTCCTTCTTGTATGCTTTTTGTGAAGACACAATACACCCTGGACACACCCCCTGAAATGTCGCCTTTCCAAGGACCAGTGTACATAGTACTGGAAGGCACTTTGAAAGCTGCCAAGGGAGAGGGCACCAATAGGGAATTCTCACCTGTTGTGATGCCTATAGGCCACAACAATGACCATCAGGGCAAAATATCCCTAAGGGTACCACAATGCCACTCACATCTTAACCAAAAACTGTCTAATTGTATGTAAGGCCTGCTTAACAGGAAGAAGATCATTCCGGGTACTGGAAACCTAGCCAATTACAGGGGCTGTTGAGATCATGGATCTTAGAGAATAACTCACTACCCCTACTTTACTAAGTCAGTGTAATATCTAATGGCATTCTAAATGTTTATCCTTATATTCACAGATAAGTGTAGTTCCCTTCCCTCACCAAAGAAACTTCTTTTTGCAACAGATGGAGACCATTACAGAAACTATAACTAGTCAAAATACAGGAAACTTCTGATTGTGGGGTGCCTAGGCCAATTGATATTTTACAATATACCTCTTACTTCCACAGCTCAGGGAGCATGAGGAAGAGGGAACAGAAAAATCATAAGAGCCAGAGGACCAGACAATCTGATGTGAGATTGTATCTCCTAGAAATAATAAGGAAGCTTCACTCATGAAATATTTCAGCAATATGAAAGCGTACATAAGGGGCTGGTGAGATGGCTCAGCGGTTAAGAGCACCCGACTGCTCTTCTGAAGGTGATGAGTTCCAATCCCAGCAACCACATGGTGGCTCACAACCACCCGTAAGGAGATCTGACATCCTCCTCTGGTGCGTCTGAAGTCAGCTATAGTGTACTTATGAATAATAATAAATGAATCCTTGGACCGGAGAGAGCAGGGACTGGGCAAGTGGGAACGACCTAAGCGAGTGGGGCCGGCCGGAGCGAGTGGGGCCAACCGGAGTGTGTGTGGCCGACCGGAGCGAGCAGGGTTGACCGGAACAAGGAAAAAAAAAAGAAAGCCTACATAAGACCTGAACAAGGACAACACCAATAGGCATACTAACAAAGAAGGGGGTTACCTCATGGGGTCCTACTTCTAAACAAAATAAAAACAAACTAAGGACTGCTGGGAGAGGGAGAACTAGTCTTCCCTAGGCATCCGCCTCTAGTTGGTATATATATATATATATATATATATATATATATATATATATATATATATATATATATATATATATAGTGTGTGTGTGTGTGTGTGTGTGTGTGTGTGTGTATAAAACATTGAGAGGAAAGAGAGCATGAATTTGAAAAGAAGCAAGGAAAGGGAAGAGGAAATAATATAATTATATTTACCTCTAGAAAAAAATACACAAAAGAGCAAAAACTCTTACTGTGTTTTTAACCATATATGGTATTACAAATATGTACTACTGAAGTGTTTAATTGGATGAATTTAGTAAATTCATATACCCATGTAATATCTACTTCAAAGAATATAAAATACGTTCCTAAGATTTTGTACATCTTCCTTCTTGCATGGTATATTTCAGACCTAGGAAGTGCCCCCAAGGTTTGGTATTCAGTTTCGTGTTTTTGGTAGTTTTGGGATGTGGGATCTAGCAGGAAGTTTCGGTTGTTGAAAGAATTTTCAGTGGGGATTGTGGGATATAGCATTGCTCTCTTCCACTCCTGGCCTTGTGGTAAGCAAGCATATTGCCATGCCCTGTGCCCCCTGTGCCAAGTAAGTGCTGCTTCTCCTGATTGACTTCAGTGGTTCAAGTTATCATGGCCTGAAAACATAAGCCATACTAAATCTGTTCTCTTGGCTAAAAAAAAAAAAAAAGATTTCTATAAGGAGATGACATGCTATGTAAGGGTAATACCCCCCCCCTCCCTCCCTTCCTCTATCCTTCCCTTCCTTTCATTTTTGATAATAGAGAGAAACCCTGGACCTTGTGCATGGTAGGCAAGCATCCTACTATGAAATGGTTTCATTAGTCCTCTTCTTTGCTTCCGACTTCGGTAAGTTGCTTAGATGCTTATATAGGTGTTGCTCTTGTTCTATAGCCCAGACAGGACTTGAGCTTGGGATCCTCCCATCTTAGCTTCCTGCATTGTTGGGAAAAGAGCTGGCCCCAGAATGGCCTGTTTCCTGACTTGCATCTTCCGATTGCTCTGGTGTTCTCTCCTGATGGTCTTTAGTGCCAGCAAAGTGTGAAGACATTCTCTGCCTGGGTGTCTCTGAGAATATTTCTTCTTGCAGCCATTAAGGTTTACTGTGAGCATGTGGATGCGTGATGGCTAATTTCTATAGTAGTCAATTCCCTGATTCCTGTTTGACTAGGGTAAGTCATGCTTGGATTGAAGACATCCCAAACAATGGTGTATTTATTCCAGTGCCCAGAGACTTTTGCGACCCTTTGTAAACTGCTAAAAAGACTAGTTCTAATCTCAACAGAATATCCCAGTAGGATTCTTACAAGCTTCACAGCTATTTCATCTCTTCCTTCTCACATGGTCCCACTTCTGATGCTTGCATAGTCAACTAAGCATTGTGAGTCCTGTTTGGAGTAAAGCACACTCCAGGAATGTTAAGTAAAGTATGTCTCTCTCCTGCCATTTTGTCTCAGATTGTACCTCTGTAGATCACAGTGATAAAGCTGATGCAGGGGCACAGTAATAAACAAGCTAACCAATGATGTGAAAATTAGAGAGAGAGAGAGTGAGAGAGAGAGTGAGAGACAAAGAGAGGAAAAGAGAAAGAGAGGGAGAGAGGGAGAGAGGGAGAGAGGGAGAGAGGGAGAGAGAGAGGGAGAGAGAGGAGAGAGAAATTCTAAATTTTTTGGAAGATACAACTACTCTTTTTTTCTTCTAGACAAGAAGCATTGCCTATCCTGACCTATCCTGACTTTTCTAATTCCTGGTCAATGTTATGTGCTGAACCTACCAGTTGGAGAAACTTTGAATATGTATCTATCTGTCTATCTGCTGTTGATATAGGTAAGTGAGTTAATATGGGCTGGTGTTGAGATTAGACCTCTCTGCTTTGGAAAAAGATTAGGTCCAAGGAAAACATTCACAAAAGACTAAGTTGAAAGGATATCTTACTGGTTTGGCAAGATAATCAGTGTAAAGAAGGGCTCAATCTCACACTACAGAGGGATATCTGGTCAAAAACAATGGGGAAAAGTAGGTAGAGCCTTTCATATAAAATCACTAAACATCTTAGAGAATGAATGGCCATTGACATCACTCCAAGAGGAAGTCCTGCATCTGAGAGTCACTACAGCAGGAGGAGTTATTATCTAGATTGTGGAATTTAATTTTCACTCTATTTAAAGTGGATATTTAAGGAAGACATTGTTATAGCTCATGGGTGAGAAAACAGGCTATGGGAAGTTAAGAACCTGCAAAAGACTCACCACTTCTGAGAGGACGATGATTCACATCTGTAGTGGCATACAATGCTTGTGCTTACACAAATTTTCTCTTTTTTGAATTATATATTTTCTTTATTTACATTTCAAATTTTATCCCCTTTCCTAGTTTCTCCCTCCAAAAATCCCCTACCCCCCCCCCCCCCCCCCCCCCCCCCCCCCCCCCCCCCCCCCCCCCCCCCCCCCCCCCCCCCCCCCCCCCCCCCCCCCCCCCCCCCCCCCGCAACTCACCAACCTACCCACTCCCACTTTCTGGCCCTGGCATTCCCCTATACTGGGGCATGGAACCTTCACAGGACCAAGGGCCTCTCCTCCTATTGATGACCGACTAGGCCATCCTCTGCTACATATGCAGCTGGAGCCATGAGTCTCACCATGTGTTTTCTTTAGTTGGTGGTTTAGTCCCAGGGAGCTCTGTGGGTACTGGTTAGTTCATATTGTTGTTTCTCGCATGGGGCTGCAAACCCCTTCAGCTCCTTGGGTACTTTCTCTAGCTTGTTCATTGGGGACCCTGTTCTCTGTACAATGCATGGCTGTGAGCATCCACTTCTGTGCCCCACCTGGGGATCCATCCCATATACAACCACCAAACCCAGACACTATTGTGGATGCCAACAAGAGCTTGCTGACAGGAGCTTGATACAGCTGTCTCCTGAGAGGCTCTGCCAGTGCCTGACAAATTTGCTCTTCTTAATCATCAAGATTATAGCCTTGGTTTTCCTGGAATTTACAATCTTCCTGCCTTACCCTTCCCAAAGTTCGTATTACAGTCATGTGTCACTATGTTTGACTGTATTTGTTGACTTTGCATGATGGAAATGAAAATTCTTTCTTTCTGTGCTTATGGAAAGCTAATCCCTCTGCCCTTTGGAATGCTGCCACACTAACTGGTTCTCCATCCATTTCACGGATGAGGATGATGTCTGCTATTTGTTACAGTCTTACAGGTAAAGTATTTGGGTTTCCCAGGACTTAAGAACTAACTACAATTATGTCAAAAACATGATAGTGCGGTAAACCTGGAAATATGCTTCTTATAAGATAGTGGCCAAAAAGAAACCTTTTGGATATATTTCAATGGCAAATATTTCTAATTTTTTTAGGATCTTTTTCTTCTGGACATCAAGGAAATTTCAACCAGAACAGAATGCTTTGTAGGGAGACAGGGATGGTGGTGTAGAAGGTGATGATACATTTCAGCATAGGGAAAGGTTGGGGGATGCTCACAGCTCACTGATGATGCTCCTGGGATAAGGTAGCAGGGGTTCTAGGGCCACTTTAGATCCATTGGCTTCCTGATCCATGACCTGGCTAAATTCCTTCAACTCTCACTGTCTCTATTTCATAATGGACAAAGTAGCAAAATGATAGTTTCTGTTTCACTGTGAAGGTTGTATATGATCAGAGTCAGAAGCGAAGGTTTTTCTGTGCACCCTGAACTGGATGATGCCTGATTCTGGGACAGAATCCCCCACTCATCAAATTACATTAAGTTCATCCCAAATCCGTTCTGCTGGGAGCTCTTTCTGCCATGTTTCTTTCCCTTTTGATTCCCCCTGTACCAAAATGGACCCAGGGAACTATAAAGGCCACATTGTTATTATCTGCCAGTGAGTTACAAAAGCTCAAAACCTGTGGGTCCTCAATCAAGGAAGGAGGAAGAGGAAAGTAAGGAAGTATGAAGCAAGAGGTTCAGATAGTATCATGGTCACCCAGTAACTTATTTTAAATAAATACAAAGTTGAATTGCACATAGAGAAACTGGATTGCAAAGAAATCTTTTGGGGATTTTGTGGCCAAACTGTATGTACCTGTGACTCCCAGCTACCTGCCATGACTCTGTCTCTTGCCAGTTTCTGCCTTGTGATCTTGGGTAAACTACAAGGTCAGTGTTCTGTGGCTTCTTCCTCTGTTTAACAGGAATGATGACAGCAAAATACATTTCATAAGGCCAAGGTGTATTGATGAACTGGCTTATGAGGTACACAATTGCTGAAAAGAGTAACATAAGATAAAAATAATATAGTTGCTAGTTTTATATATTGTTTTGCTTTGACTTGTTTGTTCAAATATTTTGAATCAGCCTTGAGACTCTGACTAGAGGCTGGTACATTAGTCTTTTTTTTTTTTTTTTTGAGAAAACCATTAATCCCATATGTCCAATTCCTTCCCCTAATAGGATTACTGCAGTCTAGGGTACTAATATGTCTATTTCAATCATGCCTGAGCCATAGAGCAGAAAACCAAGATGTTCCTTTGCTCTTTGAAATCCCTTTGAAATCACACAAATTATCCAGTTATTAAATAGCTTATTCTTTTCGGTAGAAACAGCAATAACGGTGTCTGCCTATAGTTTCTCTTCCTTCCTGCCTCATTGATGTTTCCATTGTTGGTCTCCTATATGCTGGGTTGTGCTGTGTCTCTCAAGGGCATCATGGGCAAAGTGAAACCTCGCACCCAAAGTTAGACAATACCAATAGGTAAACAGTGATTGTCTCAAGGTAAACAGTGAGAACTTTTGTACACGGAGTGATTTCCCCTTTATACTCCTTATAATGTTTTCAAAAAACACAATGTGGCAATAGGTTTGCCATAGGCCTGGGTGTGATTTAATTGTCATCAAAGTTATGGGACAACGGGGAGTTCAAGTTACACACCATGAGCTTGCCAACCACTCACTTCACAGATATGCAGGTGGGTGTTGCAAGGCAACATGGTAAAAGTTGCACAACAAAATCAGGAGATCTGGGGCTTGGCAGAATGCCTACCAACCACGGGTGAATCCCTAAGCAAAGCTGCCAGACAGGACTGTTTTCTGAAGTGAGTAGTTCACTCAGTAAAGCAGTCAGGAGCATTGGGCTCTGAAGTCAGGACAAGTCCTGCTAGGCTATGCTGCTTTTTGTCTTAAATATAAAGTCATATTTAAGACGAACAGAATTAACCTGTAGATACACAGCAATCTTTGGGAGAACCTATAATAAATCCCTTCCCCCTTGTAGTAATAAAAGTGCAGATTAGAGGCAGTTTTCCCAGAATTGCAGCAAGGAGCAGTGATAAACTCACCTGGTCAGCAACTCTGTAGACCTCGGTTCTGCTGCTGCAATCACACTTATAGGCAAAGACTTTCACATCACCTTTTTGTTTGATCAGTCTACAGGTTTCCATATTGCCTTCTTGATTAATGTCCCAGAGAACTAAAGTGGCCCCGTGGCTGGCAAAATGCATGGCCAGTAGCCTTCCAAGTCCACTTCCGGCTCCTGTTATAAGTACAATCTCTCCAGAAACATCCTTTTTCCTTTTAGGAATTACCTTGAAAACTAAAGATTCTAAAAAGTAATATAGAAACTTTCCAAAAAAGATCGCTGTGTCTGCCACTGGATTCATGTTGATTGATTGAAGAAAGCAACGTCCTGATAAGGGGAAAAGTAACTGGTAAGTCTATTTTATTACAACAGCTGTAGTGCATCATTTCGTACAAGGACTTTATATCTGAGACAGTATTTTCAAATTATAGCTTTAGTAGAAATTGTCATAACTGATGAGTAGTAAATTATATAAACAATGAGCATGATAACATTTATGTCAACAAGAAACATCTTAATCATTAAATTACATGAACAATGATTATGAGAACACTTTATGTTAATTAGAAACATCTTAATTTATAGGACACCCATTTTCAGATACTGTGATTGATAGCTAGGCTATAGGTGATAAGAAAAGCTTTGTAGTTAAGCACATACAATCTTTATGTCTTAACTCACTCAGTCTTATATGATAAGCACACCAAGACTTGGGACACTTGGTCTACTGCTTTGTCTTAGTTTGTTTGCTGTGATAAAGGTCATAAACAAAAGGAACTTAGGGAAAAAAAGGTTTAATTTACCTTACAGGTTACAGTCCGTCATGAAGGGAAGTCAGGAAGGGAGTTAAAGGTAGGAATCTGAGGCAGAAAGTGAAGCAGAGACCGTGGAGGAGTGCTGCTGACTGGCTTGTTCTGCCAGTTTTCTTATACAGTTCATGACCACCTGCTCAGGGGTGGCACCATTCACAGTGAGCTGGGCCCTCCCACATCCATCACCTCTTAGCCTTGCCTGCAGGCCAATGTGATAGAGGCAGTTTTCTCAACTGAGGTTCACTTTTCTCAGATGATACTGGCTTTTGTCAAGTTGACAAAACAAAACAAGACATCAACATCCCACCCCCAACCCTAGACAACACAAATGAGTCATCTGAATGATCTAATAGATATGCTCTTCCACCTGGTAACTGTTTAGTAATAATATAGAAATCACATTATATTACAAATAAAGCCTCCATATATTTTCACCTGATTCATATAATTATTTTTGGGAGGGATAAGTTAAGTATAGTATTGCTAATTTATACTGAAACAGAAAATCTTAAGTAATTTCATTGGGCAGTCACATAGCTAGCTATTCAAGAGCAGAAGTCTCCATAACTGTCTTTCAGGTCTTTACAACTAGAATAGTTCTTCTTGGAACTAATGGGTCCTTTACCCATGGCCATTTTTATTTATTTATTTATTTATTTATTTATTTATTTATTTATTTATTTATTTTTAAAAGGGTTATTTATTTTATGTATGCGAGAACACTGTAGCTGTCTTCACACACACCAGAAGAGGGCATAAGATCCTATTACAGATGGTTGCAAGTCACCACGTGGTTGCTGGGAATTGAACTCAGGACCTCTGAAAGAGCAGGCAGTGCTCTTAACCACTGAGCCATCTCTTCAGTCCCTACATTTAACAAAAAACAATAGATGATTTATAATATTTGGTCACATTTTCTGGTTTCTGATAGTTTTCTTCTGTTATACTTTAACAACTCTACATGAACATCTTATAGAGACATTAGATGTAGAACCATAAAATTTGTACTTAAGCCCAAGTACCTCAAGCGTCCCCACTAAAATCATAAAAATGATATCATAGCCATTGTTATTGAAGCTGTGAAAATTCACATACTAGGCAACTCTCAAATGCCCAGCAGGCATGATGGCATTTACGTTTCACAAGGGTGCCCATCTTACTGATGTAAGAGGCTAAGCAAACCCCAGTTAGTAATAGTGAGGACAGAAGTTTACATCACATCAGGACTTCAGTGTCTATGTTCTTAAATTCTAAGTGCTAGTGCATACTTCCCCATTCTCTTCAAAAGACAAGAGTTGACTCTGATAAAAAGAATTGCCTTTCAAGACCTTTCATTTTAAATCAGTCAAGAAGTAACTTAGATGTCATACTGAGAATGCTAAAAGACCCAAGGTGTTGTTACCTTGCTGTTAGCCCTATCCTGCCAGTGATTTCCACTTAGAGAAGATATAAAAAGAAGAATTCTGTCCTTAAACCATTACTGTAATTATTTATATGGACTTCAGAAGGGAAGAGATAAAAGGAAGAAAGTTAGGTTTTCAAAGATAATAATCAAAAGTTGGTTTTCAAAGATGCTGAGTTGCAGTCTTTAGCATTGAGGAAGACAGTGTAGCTCTGAGACAAGAAAGCTAAACATGTCGAAAGCCTCGAGATGTGGGCAGCACTCGAATCCATGCCTGCACATATGAACCTGCGAATACCAGGCTCAACATCCGAGAGAAAATACTAATGCCTACCCCAGTCTCACAGCTCGCCCTTAGCACATGTCTAAAAAATGGAGGAAGGCCCTCATGAGCTAAAGTCCAGTTTATTGAAAGCTATTTCCGAACATTGTCTTCGTAACAGCCAAAGAAAGACGAGTTCTGCCATCATGGAATCTGGGCTACAATCCAAATCTACTCATGCACAGTGCAATCCTCGGCCAGCTGTATACACACATGAGCTTCCTTGTTAACTTTCTGAACTACAGGGTGTTAAGTGTAAGCTAGGCACAAGAATGAAGTAGTGACAGTTGGCACTTGTGTATTTACTCACTGTAACACTTCATGACAGAGTTCTTGGTAGCTCCAAGTGTCCAAGCACTTACTTGGGAACAAAAATTGTTATGGCCAACACTAACTACATCAGGGTTTGAGTGTATTAAATCATATGTTTCTAATGGTCTGAAAATACAGTTCAGTGGACATTTAAATAGTGGCTGCTGCCTTAAAAATGCACACCCACCTGGGGATTCATCCCATAAGTAACCACCAAACCCAGACACTATGGCAGATGCCAACAAGAGCCTGCTGACAGGAGCCTGATATAGCTGTCTCCTGAGAGGCTCTGCCAGTGCCTGGCAAATAACAGAAGTAGATGTTCACAGTCATCCATTAGATGGAAATCAGGGTCTCCAATGAAGAAGCTAGAGAACGTACCCAAGGAGCTGAAAGGGTTTGCAGCCCCATAGGAGGAAGAACAACATGAACTAACCAGTAACTCCAGAGATCCCTGGGACTAAACCACCAATCAAAGAAAAAACATGGAGGGACTCATGTCTCTAGCTGCATATGTAGCAGAGGATGGCCTAGTCAGTCATCAATGGGAGGAGAGGCCCTTGGTTCTTTGAAGGTTCTATGTCCCAATATAGGAGAATGCCAGGGACAAGAAGCAGGAGTGGGTGGGTTGGTGAGCAGGGGGAGGGAAGAGGAGATAGGGCGTTTTCGGAGGGGACACCAAGAAAGGGAATAACATTTGAAATGTAAATAAAGAAAATATCTAAAAATAAAAATAAAAATGCATATCCCTTATCTTATAAGTAGTTCCAAACATAATATGTTGCTGAAGCATAATGATTTTTACAACAAGATAAACTGAATTCACCCAAGTCACATTTTCTATGCTGTTTGTTGGTAAGTCTAAGATCCTCTTAAGGGGCCAAATATAGGTTCTTGTATACATATGTTGTGACATACATGAGCCAAATGCTGGTACCCATGGGGGTGTCCTTTAGCACACTTCCCTTCTCTCCATGGACAGTTCCTTTCTCCCTTCCTCACACATTCTCTTTAACCTGATAAAGCCACAGAAAGCAAGGGAAATCTACTAGACAGGAATAATAATGAGCCTCTGGAGATAGTACATTAATTCATGGCTCCATGTAGGAAACATACTCAGTCATTATAAGAAAAAACAAACAAACAAACAAACAAACAGATCTTAACAATGTTATACAGTATATTCTGAGGTGCCAGAGGATTTAATTATACCTAAATAGTTATTGCATTCAGATCATGTGCTGGCTAGTTTTATACCAACATGACAGACGCTAAAGTTCTTCTGGAAGAGGAATCATAATTGAAAAAAATTACCCCAACGGTTTGTCCTATGGTGCATTTTCTTGGTTAATGAACAATGTCGAGGGCATAGTTTTCTGTGGGTGATGCTATTCCTGGGCTGGTGACCCTGGGCACTATAAGAAAGCAGGCTTAGCCAGCCATAAAGAACAAGCCAGTAAGCAGTCTCTCCTTTGCTTCTGTATCAGCTCCTGCCTCCAGGATCCTACCCTGATTTCTTTCAGTGATAGACTGTGATGTGGAAGTGTAATCAAAATAAGCCCCTTCCTCCCCAAGTTGATAATCGTCATGGTTTCATCACAGCAATGTAAACCCTAACTAAGACAAGATGACAAAAGTGTTCTCACCTTTGTGAGGTGACATAACTTGTGTCAGCTGCTAGAAGCTGTGTCACATGTGAATTTGTTGGATGCATCCTCCCACATCTTTCTCATCCATCTAGGTACCTGACACAGATCCCATGGGATTGCCTATTGCCTCCTCCATATTTGCAGTGGGGTAATGTATAGCCCGTATCTTGCAAATTCAGCTGTCAAAATGGCCTGGGGTTAGAGATGTGCCTTTGTGTTTGTGGATGAACTCTTGTTCAATAAATAAAAATGTATGTTGAAGCTTTATAGAGCTGTAGAGACATTGTGAAAGGATACCTCACATTCTCTGCTTGATTGGCAATTTCTGGAGTTCAGCTTCTTGAACTCTTTGTATATATTGGATATTAGTCCCCTATCAGATTTAGGATTGGTAAAACTTCTTTCCCAATCTTTTGGTGGCTTTTTTGTCTTATTGACAGTATCTTTTTTCCTTCAGAAGCTTTGCAATTTTATGAGGTCCCATTTGTCGATTCTTAATCTTAGAGCACAGGCCATTGCTGTTCTGTTTAGAAATTTTTCCCCTGTGCCCATGTTTCTATTTTGTGGAATACTTTGAGGAGAGTTGGAATTAGGCCTTCTTTGAAGGTCTGATAAAACTCTGCACTAAACCCATCTGGTCCTGTTTTTTTGTTTTGTTTTGTTTCTTTTGTTTTTTGTTTTTTGGTTTTTTTTTGGGGGGGGGGTTGGGAGACAATTATTGATTGCTTCTATTTCTTTAGGAGAAACGGAACTGTTAAGATCGTTAATCTGATCCTGATTTAACTTTGGTACCTGGTATCTATCTAGGAAGTTGTCCATTTCATCCAAGTTTTCCAGTTTTGTTGATTATAGCCTTTTGTAGTAGGATCTGATGGTGTTTTTGATTTCCTCAGGATCTGTTGTTATGTCTCCTTTTTCATTTCTCATTTTGTTAGTTAGGATACTGTCTCTGTGCCCTCTAGTTAGTCTGGCTAAGGGTTTATATATCTTGTTGATTTTCTCAAGGAATGAGCACCTGGTTTGGTTGATTCTTTGAATAATTCTTTTTGTTTCCACTTGGTTGATTTCAGCCATGAGTTTGATTATTTCCTGCCATCTACTCCTCTTGGGTGAATTTGCTTCCTTTAGTTCTAGAGCTTCTAGGTGTGCTGTCAGACTGCTAGTATTTGCTCTTTCTAGTTACTTTTTGGAGGTACTCAGGGCTATGAGTTTTCCTCTTAGGACTGCTTTCATTGTTTTCCATAAGTTTGGGTAATTTGTGGCTTCATTTTCATTAAACTCTAAAAAGTCTTTAATTTATTTCTTTATTTCTTCCTTGACCAAGGTATGATTGAGTAGAGTGTTGTTCAGTTTTCATGTGAATGTTGGCTTTCTATTATTTATGCTGTTATTGAAGATCAGCCTTAGTCAGTGGTGATCTGTTAGGATGCATAGGATAATTTCAATATTTTTGCATCGGTGGAGGCCTGTTTTGTGATCAATTATATGGTCAATTTTGGAGGAGGTACCATGAGGTGCTGAGAAGAAGGCATATACTTTTGTTTTAGGATAAACTGTTCTGTAGATATCTGTTAAATCCATTTATTTCATAACTTCTGTTAGTGTCCATGTGTCTCTGTTTAGTTTCTGTTTCCAGGATCTGTCCATTGATGAGAGTTGGGTGTTGAAGTCTCCCACTATTATTGTGTGAGGTGCAATTTGTGCTTTGAGCTTTACTAAAGTTTCTTTAATGAATGTGGCTGCCCTTGCATTTGGAACATAGATATTTAGAATTGAGAGTTCATCTTGGTAGATTTTACCTTTGATGAATATGAAGTGCCCCTCTTTTTTTCTTTTTTGATAACTTTGGGTTTGACGTCAGTTTTATTCGATATTAGAATGGCTACTCCAGCTTGTTTCTTTGGACCATTAGCTTGGAAAATTGTTTTCCAGCCTTTTACTCTGAGGTAGTGTCTGTCTTTATCCCTGAGGTGGGTTTCCTGTAAGCAGCAAAATGTTGGGTCCTGTTTGTGTAGTCAGTCTGCTAGTCTATGTCTTTTTATTGGGGAATTGAGTCCATTGATGTTAAGAGTAATCAAAGAAAAGTAATTGTTGCTTCCTGTCATTTTTGTTGTTAAAGTTCGGAATCTTCTTGTGGTTGTCTTCTTTTAGTTTTGTGAAAGGATTACTTTCTTGCTTTTTCTAGGGTGTAGTTTCCATCTTTGTGTTGGTGTTTTCCCTTTATTATCCTTTGAGGGGTTGGATTTATGGAAAGATATTGTGTGAATTTGGTTTTCTCAAGGAATACTTTGGTTTCTCCATCTATGGTAATTGAGAGTTTTGCAGGATATAGTAGCCTTGGCTGGCATTTGTGTTCTCTTAGTGTCTGTATAATATTTGTCCATGATCTTCTGGCTTTCATAGTCTCTGGTAAGAAGTCTGGAATAATTCTAATAGGCCTGCCTTTATATGTTACTTGACCTTTTTCCCTTACTGCTTTTAATATTCTGTCTAGTGCATTTGTTGTTCTGATTATTATGAGTCTGGAGGAATTTATTTTCTGATCCAGTCTATTTGGAGTTCTGTAGGCTTCTTGTATGTTCATGCGCATCTCTTTTTTTAGGTATGGGATATTTTCTTCTATAATTTTTTGAAGATATTTGCTGGCCCTTTAAGTTGAAAATCTTCATTCTTATCCACTCCTATTATCTGTAGGTTAGTCTTCTCATTGTGTTCTGGATTTCCTGGATGTTTTGAGTTAGGCTCTTTTTGCATTTTCTTTGATTGTTGTATCCATGTTCCCTATGGAATCTTCTGTACCTGAGATTCTCTCTTCCATCTCTTGTATTCTGTTGCTGATGATCACATCTATGGTTCCTGATTTCTGTCCTAGGGTTTCTGTCTCCAGAGTTGTCTCCCTTTGGATTTTCTTCATTGTTTTTCCTTTCATTTTTAGATCTTGGATGTTTTTGTTCAATTCCATCGCCTGTCTGGTTTTGTTTTCCTGTAATTCTCTAAGGGATTTTTGTGTTTCTTCTACCTGTTTAGCAGTGTTTGCCTGTAGTTCTTTAAGGACTTCTACCCGTTTAGCAGTATTCTCCTGTAATTCCTTGAGGGATTTTTGTGCTTCCTTTTTAATGGCTTCTACCTGTTTAGCAGTGTTCTCCTGTAATTCTTTAAGTGAGTTATTAATGTCCTTCTTAAAATATTCTGCCACCATCCTGAGATATCATTTTAAATCTGAGTCTTGCTTTTCGGGTGTGTTGGGGGTATCCAGAACTGGTTGTGGTGGGCATACTGGGTTCTGATGATGTCCAGTGTTCTTGATTTCTGTTAGTAAGATTCTTACATTAGCCTTTTACCATCTGGAAATCTCTGGTGTTAATGTTCAAGCTGTTTCTGGTTGGAGCTTGATCCTTTTGTGATTATGTTAGCCTCTGTCAGCACTCCTGGGAATCCAAGTGATCAGAACACTCTGTGCAGGCAAGCTCTTCTCTTGCAGGGCAGGTGTTCAGCTGTCTGGAGCTCTGATCCACCTCCTGAGTTCTGGGGTCAGAACCCTCCCTGTAACCTGACTGTCCTCTGTCAAGGAATGTGCCCAGGGGTCTGGGTCTCATTTCTGCCTCCTGGCTGAGGATGAGGGCCTGACTGGACTCTCACCAAAAAGCTACGTTGCTTCTATCACCCACGTGCTGTCAGGTGATCAGGAGGTCCTGGGTGTGCTGGGGTCCTGCAGCTTGGAGAGTCCTCTGGTGTAATAGATGCCCTCGGCTGGGTTCACGCAGATGACCGGGCTGGCCCCGACCTGCATGGATCCCAGCCTCTGATTGGGCCAGGTTCCTTTGTCCCTCTTCCTGCCCGCACAAGACCCTCCGCAATTCTTGAGGCTGATGTTGCGTTCCACTCACTAGTGACCCTGAGGTGATCCCGAGGTCCTGCAGCATGAAGAGCACTCTGGAGCCCTTAGCAGCCTTCACTGGGCTCAGAAGGAAGATCTATATTTCCTTTTCTGTAGCATGCCGAGTACCTTCTCTGTGAAAGAGACTAGAACATAGGGGTGAAGTCTCCAAGCTCATACTTGGTCAACCTCTCCTTCCAGGCTCGCTCAGCTGGTATATTCCCAGGAAATGCCTGTTGGTGTTGGAACCTGGCATGAGTAGAAGGAAGGAAGATGGGAAAAGAAGATCTAAGTGATTTTTTGGGCATGAGGTCAGAGAGGAAAGAAAGACTGCATCGGGTGTTCTGCTACCAGGCTGGGGATGAGACCAGGGGATGGACCTGGAGACAAGGGGAGGTAAAGATTTGCAGTCAGCCTACTTGCTTCCATTGCAGGAGTCACCTGTGGGGTAGCAAGGAGTACCTATTGGATTTGGGGGCTGGGATAAAGCATCAAGTAAAGAGGGGGAGATTAAGTGGGAAAGATCGGTGGGATTTACTAGAAATGCAGGGAGGGCTGCCTGCCACAGATGTTCTGTTGCAAAACTCAGGATGAGACTGGGGGATTGCATCTTGAGTAATAGATGGAGAAGTAAAAATCTAGTACCCTGGCAGGGGTGCATTCCTTGCTACTTTTAATGTTCTCTCAGTGTTTTGTACTTTTACTGTTTTGATTATTATGTGTTGTCGGGACTTTATTATTTAGTCTGGTCTATTTGGCATTATGTACGTTTCTTCTGCCTTGATAGTTATCTTCTTCTGTAAGTTGGGGAAATTCTTTTCTATGACTTTGTTATTTTTTATTTCTAGTTTTCCTCCAGTTTTTAATTTTTAATTTTTTAAATTTTATTTCCACTTTCAGATTTTGAGCTATATCATCCATTTCATTCTGCTGTTTGTGTTTCCATGTATTTCTTTAAGGGATTCATTCATTTCTTCTTAACGACCTCACTTATATTTGTCAAGGGTATTTTATGGCTCCTTTCCTGTGCTTCAGCTATATTGCATTTCTTCAGGCCTCCTGTGGTAGTGTTACTGGGTTGTTGTGGAGACATATTGTCCTGTCTGTTACTGATTATGTTTCTACCTTGTTATCTATGCATCTGGGTTTGGTATTATTATAATTCTAGGTCCTGATATCTGGTCTTGTCTTTGTTGAGTTGGTATTTTTTCTTGGTTTCACTGAAGAGAATGAATATCTTCTCCCTCTTCCCTGGCTGATATGGCTGACTGGTTCTTAGGGAATGCCTGTAGGATTTGGTGGCTGACACAAAGAGATGGTGTGGCGAGAAAGGCTGCAGGATGAAGATCTGTATGGTATGTTGGGGAAGGAGGCAGAGAGAAAGGAAATGAGGCAGAAGGTGGTCTGCAAGAGAGCCTGCTGTGAGATTCAGGACTGGATTTGGAAATTAGAAGAGAAAGTGAAGTTCTTTTGTAGTGTTTGATATCCTTTCTTAGTTCTGTACATGTAGCATTTTCATTATGTGCCATGGGTAATTTATTTTCTGATTCTATTTGGGCTTCTATACACCTCTTGTACCTTGATAGACATTTCTTTCTTTAGATTAGAGAAAATTTCTCCTATGATTTTATTAAAATATTTTGGTCTATATCTAAAATGTGGTATGAGTGAATAAAGATAATTGACACGATATATTCTATGTGCCTTTGACCTAGAGTTCATCTCCTTCACTATCTATCTCATAGTGTCCCAAATTTCCTAGACTTTTTTCCACATGGATCTACTGATATTTAATATTTTCTTTGAGTAAACTATTCATTTCATCTACCTTATCTTTAAGACCTAACATTCTCTCTAATATCTTTTACTATGTTGTTCAGTTTTACCTCTGAAGTTTTTGTTTGACATTCAGAGGTTTACATTTCTAGGTTTGTTTCTATTTGGATTTCCTCTAGCGATTCAGTTTCTTTGTTAAATTCTGATTTCATGCTTTGAGTAGTTTAACATTTCCTTCTATGGTTTGTGATTTCGGGGTTGTCAATAAAGCACTTATTTGTATCTTCTTTATGGTACAAAATACACATAATTGTTATTTTGAAATCCTTGTCTTGTGCCTCAACTCAACTGCTTTTCTCAAGGCCTGCTGCAGCAGTGTTGCTGGATTCTGGAGGAAGCATGCTGTCTTTGTTGTTCATATTTTAAATTCTGTGCTGTGATCCAGGCACCCAGGGTAATGGTGTTTGATGTGTTCCTTGGTGTAGATATTGGTCTCATTTTTGTTACATGTGTGTTCTGTTCTTTGGTTGCGGTTTTTCACTTTGGGTCCAAGCCAAGTACAGAGGCTACAGGGTACCCAAGTCCCAGCCAAGTGTTCTGGCTGTGGGGTCCCTGGCAGAGAGCTGTTAGGTGGGTTGGGGGAGTCACAAAGAAATGGAGATGGCTAGATGAAAATGTTTGAGAGGAGCAGTGGAGAAGAACTAGGAGGACCAATGATTAGTACCAAGAGTCTGAATCCTAAGGGATTATGGGTGAACTGGGAGGTTGGGCTCAGGCAAGTGGGCTGCCTCAGGGCTAAGTGACTGAAATGCAAGACAGAAAGGTTGCCTACCTGCGTCCCAGCCTAGTGTTGAGGCTGTAGGCTTTTAGTAGAGAGTAGTTTTTTTTTTTTTTAATTTTTAATTTTGGTAGAAATGGGGGGGGTGTTGGCAGAATCACAGGGGAATAGAGGTGGGCTACAAAAAAAGTCTGAAAGTCCACTGGGAAGAACTAAGGGGATAATGGGCTTGCAACAAGAGGCCTGTGACCTAAGGGCTTGTTTGACCAATTTAATCTGGAATATTTTTAAAATTATTTCATTTGGCATCTAAGATCTTGTATGGAAATTGATCACCCAGATTTTTTTTTTTTTGCTTTAATTGCTGTAGTATAGCATAGATAGACAGTTTACTGTAGATGGGGCAAGATGTTTATATGCCAACGCTGAGCCTTGCTGAGACTTTTCCCAGGCTGGAACAACCTATTTTTCCACAGTCAACCCATTGACAAGCCAGTGAACAATGCATAGACAGACAGGAATGTGGATCTTCCCTGTACTGTACTACTGAAATGAAG
>LR753365.1:214960-232079 GCA_902729485.2 Mus minutoides | reverse complement strand
CCAAACCAAACCAAACCAAACCAAACCAAACCAAACCAAACCAAACCAAACCAAACCAAGCCAAGCCAAACCAGAGCTAACAAGACTGTGGCTTCAAGTTTATGTTTGGTAAGTCACATTTCTAACCCTTCAATAGTTAGATAAGTGAAACTTCAAAAGTTTGATAGTGAATGCCACACCGATTAGATTTATAAAACTGAACAGTGTTTTCTCTCCAGTGAGTGTTTTATAAGAAGATTAACTCACTGCTTGTACTTGAGGCCGATGTCCAGGTAAGATTTGTAAGATTTGAGTCCCAGCCCAATACTCTATCCTTGGTCCTGGGATGGGCCATGTCCCATCATTGCTTCTCTTTGATTCAATGTACAGTGATACTTCTTTATGGAATTATCTGGTCTGTTACTTCTTGCTTGATAATTAACTTCAATCATGTATGTTTTCCTCCACAACAGGACTTAATTTTTAAGTCATTCATCTTGTTCAACAAATATTTTTTTCAATTGCTTGTTCCAATGAGTTTTGTGTGCGAGGTGCCAGGGGCATAGAGGAATATGTATAAGACTGTTTTCCTTCTTAGAAGAGTTGGTCAATGTTATAAAACAGCTAATAGATCATGGATATACATTTAATATTAGTGATGGGTGTAACAGGCAGACATGTACAGGAAAATATAAAGTAGATATCTCCTGGGAAGATGGTTATATTTTGTTATCTGGTAATACTTATACATTATTTCACATGGTAGCTATACAGCATTAATTGATTAATGGGAAGACTGACTTATGTCATTTTTCAAATCATGTGGCTAACATTGATAATAGATGAACAATAAACACTTTATTCTCAATAATGTATAATAATTTGGTTCTTTTTATCTTCTGGAATTTTCTGAACTACATCCCACTGTTCTGAAATAGAATTGGAAAACAGTACAGGGTCTTTTAAAATTATCTGCTCTCCAGATTTTTGACATTTGTCTCAAATTCAATGATCAAGTCATTCATGACAAAACTGCATTGGCTTAAGGAGCCCTGGATGCCTTGATAGAACACTTACTATCTGGACTGTTGTAACATTTCCCTGACTGTGCAAATCCTTTTGAAAATTTTACATCATATTAGGGGAGGAGAGCAATCAGTAGTCCTATGCAGCTGTAAAGCCTACGAGGCACAACACTGATCTGAATGGCACCCCCCTCTCCAGTGGTGCAATAGTGACACTTACAGTTGGGGCTAACTCACAGTTTTCTGATTAGACTTAAAGCATACTCAAAAGGAAGGAACCCATTCCTAGTGCTATAAATGCAGCCAGATCCATCTTCTCGGATTCAGCCACTCCCTCAAGTACAGCTCCAGGTTCCTCTAGCTGTCTCTGAGGTACCCAGATTGAACGCTTCTTTCACATTCTGAGAGGTGCTGCTTTAGGGGTCCGTGCCCTATTTGACAAGTTCCCATCTCTTGTTCTCACTACTAGAGGTTTCTATTCCTCAGCTATGGCAAAATAAGGGACCTGGTATACAGGAAGGCCGCACATACAGCATAAAGTTCATGCATAGCTATACCTCTCAGTTGGAGTTTACTTCTGTTTACATCACACCACATCTGGAAAAAAATTAAATATTGTAGTCTTCCATTGTAGACATGGTCAAGAACTCCCGTGGCTGTCTCTGACCATGACAGCATCAAATCCTGCACAAATATTTCTCCAAGCTACTGTAAGGTATAGTAACCTAAACATTACTATATAATCACAAAACAGAATAGTTAAAATAACATACTATACCAGAGGCTATGTGGACGTGGTCATTCTTTTGAAAATTCAAGGTCAACGATACTAAGTTTTTCAGTTTACAGTTTGCTGCGGATAATTGAAACTATGTAAAGTCAGTCTGCAGATGAGGAACCATGGCTGTATGAGACTGAAATCATATATAGATTAAAAACTTCAAGGGGACAAAATCTACTTAAGAGAAACTGAACTTATAGGCAGTGTCATCAGTCATTAGCTGTCATTAGTTCTTTGTCTAGGGATGAGACACTGTGAGATTTCCTCCTTCCAGATTAACGTGTCTCCTGATAGTGCCACTGTTCAGGTCTTGCTCTGGCAGCTTTGTTTTTGTGGTAGTGTGGGTGGAGCTTTCCCTTTATCTCTAGCAAATAGTCTCACAGCAGAATCCCTGTTCCTCTGGCTCTTACAGTCTTTCCACTCTCCTACGATGTGCAGGAGATGCTAAACGCATCCATTGAGGCTGGGCATCATACAATCTTTGCAATATATCCAGTTGTGGTTTTCCGTAGTTGTTTCTGGTTTGTTGCAAAGAGAAGTTTCTTTGGTGAGGCATGCGAGCAGTTAAGAATTATGTGGTTCCTCTGGAAATCAGTTTGGTGGTTCCTAGAAAATTGGACATAGAACTACTGGAGGATCCAGCAATACCACTCCTGGGCATATACCCAGAAGATGCTCCAATATGTAATAAGGACACATGCTCCACTATGTTCATAGCAGCCTTATTTATAATAGCCAGAAGCTGGAAAGAACCCAGATGTTCCTCAACAGAGGAATGGATACAGAAAATTGGGTACATTTACACAATGGAGTACAACATAGCTATTAAAAACAATAAATTTATGAAATTCTTAGGCAAATGGATGGATCTGGAGGATATCATTCTGAGTGAGGTACCCCAATCACAAAAGAGCACACATGATATGCACTCACTGACAAGTGGATATTAGCACAGAAGTTCAGAATACCCAAGACACAATTTACAAAACACATGAAACTCCAGAAGAAGGAAGACTAAAGTGTGGATACTTCGATCCTTCTTAGAAGGGGCAACAAAATACCCATGAAAGGAGTTACAGAGAAAAAGTGTGGAGCAGAAACTAAAGGAATGACCATCCAGAAACTGCCCCACCTGGGGATCCATCCCATATACAACCACCAAACCCAGACACTATTGTGGATGCCAACAAGAGCTTGCTGATAGGAGCCTGATATAGCTGTCTCCTGAGAGGCTCTGCCAGTGCCTGACTAATACAGAAGTGGATGTTCACAACCATCCATTGGACTGAGCACAGGATCCCCAATGAAGGAGCTAGAGAAATACCCAGGGAGCTGAAGAGGTTTGCAGCCCCCTAGGAGGAACAGCAATATGAACTAACCAGTACCCCCAGAGCTCCCAGGGACTAAACGACCAACCAAAGAAAACACATGGGACTCATGGCTCTAGCTGCATATGTAGCAGAGAATGGCCTAGTCAGTCATCAATGGGAGGAGAGGCCCTTGGTCCTTTGAAGGTTCTATGCCCCAGTATAGGGACTGGAAGCAGGAAGTGGAGTGGATGGGTTGGTGAGCAGGGGGAAGGGATAAGAATAGGGGGGTTTTGGAAGGGAAACCAGGAAAGAGGATAACATTTGAAATGTAAATAAAGAAAATATCTAATAAAAAATCGTGGTGGCGCATGCCTTTAATCCCAGCACTCGGGAGGCAGAGGCAGGCAGATTTCTGAGTTCAAGGCCAGCCTGGTCTACAAAGTGAGTTCCAGGACAGCCAGGCCTATATGGAGAAACCCTGTCTTGAAAGACAAACAAACAAACAAACAAACCAAAGAACAAACAAAAACCAAAACAATCAAACAAACAAAACAAAACAAAACAAACAAACAACAAAATACAGTTCTCTGCATAATAAGAAATACTGTCCCAAGCAAATGTATCTTTAAAGTGTTCTGTAGCTTAAAAATTTAGTATGGATAAAGAAAAAAAAAAGAATTACATGGTTGTAGTAAAGTGGTGGTAGTAGGCATGATTTCCCTTCTGTTGGGTAGGCCATAAGTGTAATCGGACAGCTGTTGATTACCAAGAAGTTCTGAGTAATCCTAGTTTTGAAAGAGCAAATGCCAGCTGAGGTGGACAACCTGGGCTGACCACACGAGACAGGGGTGCTGTGGCTCTGGTTTTCTGTGAGATTTCCTTTTGTTCATCACGGCACAGAAGGTCCCTTCAGTCATATTGTTAGAATTGCAGCAAGAAACACTAAAACTTGGGTGATTCAAGTAGTAATAAAGGTACTATTTTCAGAGATATGGGCAGGACATGAATGAGCTGCATGGGGAGGTCTGATACCCAGGGACTACTGGCAGCAGACTGCTTTGCCACTTCTGTGTCTGAGGGAGCATTACCAGAACGAAAGACAGAGAGACAGTATGAAGAAGACTGCCTCTTGTAATGTAGTTAATCCCAGTGCCATGTAGCCAGTGGCAATCTTCAGTGAGGGAACTGGAGATATGAAAAATCTTCTAGTTACTGACGGCAGAGTCCCCTGCTTAGGGAAAGCTAGCAGGGTGCCAGGGAGCAAAGAAGCCCAATGATGTTATCTGAGTAGGGTAGTCCCCTGGTTACAAGGCCAAGGAGAGAAGGTGGGATATGAGATGGAGAGTGTAGTGGGCTCTTGCTAATGGCCTAATATCACAAATGGAGTAGAAAGAAAGGAGATGGCCATGGCTTGGATTCCCCTGAAGTCCACATGTCACCAGCCTGTGGGACTGTTAGAAAAGGTGGAACCTTAGTAAAGTGGGGCTGGTGGGAAGGACTTAGGTTACTGGAGGGCATGCTTTTGAAGGCATGTTAGGAACACAGCTCCTTCTTTTTCCTTTAGATTTCAGGCTGCTGCATGATGAGCAGTTTTCTCTGTTTTGAGTCTCAACATGGCATACTACCTTGTCACAGGCCTCAAAGTAGTTAGGTAAATGAATCATGTTCTGATACTTTAGAAACTGTTGGATTTTATTTTTATCTTGCAATCAATTTGCTATTTCATATATTTGTAACAGTAATTGAAAAATACCTTTGGCTCATAGTTCTAGTCTAAAGCCAAATAAGCAAATATATAGTAGTTACCTTCTCCAGAGTAGTTTTGAGATAATCTAGGATGGATAGACCTATTCAAAATGATCTTTGTACTCATTCCATACTTGAGATAAACCTGGTAGCTTATCAACACATTAATTGCATGAATAGATTAATTCATTGGTAAGGACAAAGCCATAATCAACACTTACACTTCTCTGTGATTTCATTTCAGTTTTTAAAAATGACTATTAAATTTCATTTTTTAAATAAAGAATTTTATTAGATATTTTCTTTATTTACATTTCAAATGTTATCCCCTTTCTTGGTTTCCTCTGCGAAAACCCCCTATCCTCTCTTCCTTCCCCCTGTTTACCAACCCACCCACTCCTGCTTCCTGGCCCTGGCATTCCCCTATATTGAGGTATAGAACCTTCAAAGGACCATGGGCTTCTCTTCCAATTGATGACAGACTAGGCCATCCTCTGCTACATATGCAGCTGGAGCCATGAGTCCCCATGTGTTTTCTTTTGTTGGTGGTTTAGTCCCTGGGAGCTCTGGGAGTAATGGTTATTTCCTATTGTTGTTCCTCCTATGGGGCTGCAAACCCCTTTAGCTCCATGAGTACTTTCTCTAGCTCCTCCATCCCTAGAATATTAAATTTCAACATAAAAACAATTAGGCACAATACAGATGTAGAGGCTCAAAGCCAACCATTGGACTGAGCACAGGGACCCTTTGAATTAGGGACACTGAGGAGTTAGGGGAAGGACTGAAGGAGCTGAAGGGGCGTTATCTGGCATCAATGGGAGGGGAGGCCCTTGGTCCTGTGAAGGCTTGATGCCACAGAGTAGAGGAATGCTAGGTAGGCGGGGAAGCACCATCATAGAAGCAGGGTAAGGGGGAATGAAATAGGGGTTTGCAAAGACACTTATATACCATATAAACCACATGCGAGCCACAGGGGAGGAAGCACAGCATGGAGGCTCATCTGAGCGTTACACACAGGCCAGCCATGGAACAGAATGCTTGCAGAGAGGCCAGGCAATGCCAGTTCAGATGTTACTTACTTATTTTAAGGCAATGTTTTCTGACATCTGACAACATTTTGGTTTGCCCCAGTCTTTAGCTTCTGCCCCCGTCCTCCTCTCACTGAGGAATCCTGATAGTGGCCTGTGGCTTAGTGCTTTCACTTTGAATACCCTTTCAAGTTGGTATGCCTAGAAGAACATTTGTTAACTAAGTATTAAGAAGAGCTTAATCCTGTCTTGACAAACCACATGCTGAACCTGCTGCTCTTGTTTTGCCAGTATAATGTGTTCATTGCCCAAGTTTTTCCTTAGTTAAAGGCCTTCCCAGCATTCCTTGGGGTGTATTTTCATTCTGTCCCACTTTAATTGGGTGGGAAGAAAACTTATGAGCAGGGTACATATAAGAAGACTGGAATTTGGAATCACTAATCTTTCTTTACTTTTTGGTATTTTTTTTGAATAAATTTTACCTTCTACCTCTCATTGTCATTTTGGGGTGTATTTTTGATGCAACTATTATGTCCATAAACCTTTACTTTACAGATGTTGCAGCTCATGTTTGCCTGTCTCCTATACCTATATATAAAGTCCTGTGTTAGGACTTACTAGCTCCTGAGTCTTATAAAAGTATTTCTCAATAAATGAGAGGAAGGAGTATGGATCTTGAAGCATGACTGTAATGTATTTTAATATCAAATTTCTAGTTTTTTTCCCTGAATTTCTAGTTTCAAGAACTAGATAAATGCTCAAGGATTGACTTGTTTATGTACTGAGATTGGAGTCAGCTTTTTTGTGACCTGAGCAGAGCCCTACAATGGGCATTAAGGGAGGCTTGAGCTTATTTTTGATATCAATCTGTTTGAGACTCTTGGAATAATTTGGGGAGAGCAATATAAGGACTTAAGAGTATACTTAGAAATTATGAGCAGATTTTGCTTCTGAGAATTGGTAAGTAGCAAGTCTCTGCGGCAATCAGGAAAGAGAGAATGATATTTGGTTTCCAGGCATTTCCCCAGATGCCTGCCTTCTCTTTTGCAATAGATAAGGATAATTTCATTGCGTAGGTTATACTATTGTTGTTACAGAAACAGTGCAGTCTTAAGCAAGTCATATCACCTCAGGTGGTATAAATGGTGTAATACTGTTACCCAATTTATAAGTTTGCTGCGAGAGAAAATGAGGTGGTAGATGTTAATGCTTAGGCGTGTTTAACACAGAGATTAAATCACTAAGACAAAATTAACAGCGTCAAATATATAATGTAGTCTCCAAAGGAAGAAAAAAGAAGAGATGAAATGTGGTAGCCCCAAATCTTTTGTAAGCTATCAAACTATAGATTCAAAAATCTATGTTCTCAGAAATATAATTATAGTTATTCCTAAGCCGCTCACAGGCAAATTGTTTAAAACAAGATGTAGAAGAATTATTAAAAGCATGCAGAGAGAAACTATCTATATTTCTCACATACACCAGATAAAGACAATAGCACATATATTAGAAGAGGAATAATGCTCCAAAATAATGCAATAACTCTAAAGCACAGAATATCACGAACTCCATCATACAGGAACTCCCATCATACAGGAACTCCCATCATACAGGCTACATATACTCAGAGAAAGTATTTTCAAAGACAGAGGCAACATAAACATTTTTTTTTTCAGAAATACGAAGGTGAGAGAATTTATTACTACTGCATGAATTAGTAAAGAATCTGAAAGGTAGCCCTTCAGAAAACAGCAAGACGATAAAGAAGAAATCAGTTCACAACTGCAATTGTAGCATCTATTGATATTACAGAATTAGTTTATTTCTTTTTCATTTTTATGTTATTGGTGTTGTTTTATTTTACTAAATGTTTGAGTCACACTTTTAAATAAAACTGGTAACAGTGTATTTTCTTGTTTGGCTGTATATTAATAAAAATGTTTATAATTTTTAATTAGTATTTTTATTATGCATTTAAAAATAATCATTAGTATATATAAATCATTTTTATTTGTACTTTGAAATCATTATTTAAAATTTTAAGTTTAATGCAAATCACACAGTTAGGATTTACTTTATTTGGTCCTGATTTATTATATTCTTCTCATTTCAATTATTCTTAGATGGTTGTTCACTGGCATGTGTTTGACTTTCTAAGGAGTCTTAGAGAAAATTGTCTCTCTCTCTCTCTCTCCCAGAAGTTAAAAATTGCCAATAGTTCCACACCTAGGGGTGAGATTTCATACTCAGCTCTATCTCTCTTATGAAATTTCATCTATCATGGGCTTGCCCTTGTTTTGAGCATGTTGTAGCATCCACTGTGAGTTCATATGTGCAGCTTTCTTGATGTATCCAGAAGACACCATTTCCTTGTAGCTATCCACGGCTTCTGAATCTTACACTCTTTCTGCTCCCCTGTCCCACAGTGACACCTAAGCCTTGGAAGCAGAAAGTGGTATATATCTTCCACTTAGGGCTGAACATTCTGAAGTCTCTAATTCACGACAACCTCGCCAGTTGTGTGACTTTGTGTTAATCACCATTGACTGCAAATAGCAGCTTCTCAAACAAGGCTTGAAAGCTGCACTGATATATGATTGTAATGATGTCTTTAGGAGTTGATTTGGTATTATGCTCACACAATAGACTGATAGTAGTAGGTTCTTCCCTAGCCTATTGTCTGTCTACCCATAAATTCTTGGTCCAATAATATAGGTTTCATCTTGGAAATAGTGCATTAAATCCAAGCATAAACTGGTTGGTTACTTCCACAATATTTGTGCCACTATTATGCCCATGGGCATGCCTTGCCAGGCTGATCATTATTGCAGCTTTCAGGATTTATGGATGAGTATGATTGATGTTTGCTTTCCTATTTGGGTAGTATCCATAACACCCTCCACCACTATGGAAAGTAATCAGTAGGAACAATGCTTTTGGGTGAGTTCCACCTTGATTTATATGTCTTCTTATATGTCTTAAGTATGTGGTATATTTAGCAAAGGGTAAACAGAAACACTGGTAGTATCTTGTAACACTTGGGAGTCTATGAGACCTCATTTTCAACAACTCTAAAAGCTGAAAATGATTCATGGCAGGGGTCTTTTATTTGTTAGCCTCTGGTATCTAGTAAGGATATTGTTGCATTTTTGTAGGGTAACTCAATCTGAATTTCTTTTATGTATGTGAAAAACACATGATAGCTGGCTACAATCAGAATGAATTTTACTTCATATGCATCAGAGATAAGTAAGAAATTTAATAATATAATTTAGTAAAGCAATGAGGACTTAAGCACAAGCAGTATAAAAGCTCCTTATACAGATGCTTGTAAAACATTGTAAGACATTAGCATGAGCCTAAATGTACAGATCCTTTTGCATTCATGGGAATATCCATGTTTGAATATTGCTTATTCTATGTAGCAATATGTTGGTCTGTCTGTAGCTTGGTGTATGCTTGGTCTATCAGTAGAAAGTTTGTGTGCTAAAGACAGCAGAATATGTATTTGACTAGCATTATAATAATGATATCAGGATTCTAAGATCACAAATAGTTTACATCTGTCCCTCGCAAGAACTCATAATTTCTTCAGTTTTGTAAACCGCTGCAACCTTGCAGAATACATATTCATATTTTCATTCAAATATTAATTCTAATTTTGGATTGGTATTTTGTTGTTGCTGTTTTGGTTAAGCTTCTATAGTAAAGTGTCACACACTATGAATCTCAAAAAACAAACAAAACACTACCACCACCACCACCACCACCAAATACAGCCTGAATACACACAAAAGACTTAATAAGTTAAAATAGAAGATAAGCATTTTGTTTGCTTTTAAAAACTCTTCATTAAAAGGTAATCGATCATTTATGGTAGAAAACTAGCACCATGTTACAGTTAATATCATGTGTAAGAGTAAAATGCATAGAAACACGAAGGCAAGGAGGGTGTGCCGTGAAAGGTCCCACATTACACATAAAGTAACGCAGTATTATGTAAAGCTAGACTGCCACAAATTTCAGAAACAGCAGAAAAAGAAACAGATTCGCAAATAATCTAATAAAAGAAATAAAAAAATAGTTAAAAATACTCAGTTCTCTCCAAAGCAGAGAATAAAGAGAATGGAGAATTAAAAATAAACAAAACAACCACACAGCAACTAGAAATAGGAAAAAACAAACTCTTCAGTAAAAAAAAGTTATTCACGCTCCGGAGATCTAGATTTCTGCATTTGGAAAGTCAGGGATCATCACATTGGATGAAGAAAACCAAAGTCCTGCTGCATGTTACATCTACAAGAACCTCCCTTTAAATGAACACACATTTAGATGAAAAGACACAAAGAGGCAAAAGCAAAAGGGTGGGGAGAGAGAGACAGATTATCCCAATAGTAGGTTTAGAAGCTATCATGGCTGTATTAATATCAGGCAAAGATGGTGCCTGAACAAGCAATAAAGAGAATCACTTTATAATAGTAATTAATCAAGAAGTTACTGTCACTCCAAATGCTTATAGACACAAATGATGTAAAGCCCAGTTACACTGCAAGGGGAAACAGGTAAATCCACAGTCTCAGGGAGAGACTCATATTAACTCTTAGAAGTCATTATCCATCATGGGTTTTGTTTTTTGTTTTACTCTAGTAATGAAGGACTTGTTTTTCAAGAAAATCAATATAAAGGCCTGCGAGATGGCTTTGTGTATAAAAGATACTTGCTGCACAAGTCTGACAACATGAGTTCAGCCCCCAGAACATGGGATGGAAAGAGATAAATGATAAAGGAGATAAATTAAAGTTGTCTGAGTTTCCCATATATGGTATGGCATGCATGGGATCACAGTCACACATACAGATATGCACATGTGCACACACACACTACAAGTAAACAAATAAACAGATGAATGTAAATTTTCACATCAACAGGATAAAGGAGAAGGCTATATTAAAATTTCAGTATTCATAGTAAACATGTCAATAAAATGCAGCATTCTTCCTTCTTAAAATTTCTAGCAAATGAAAAAGAGAAGGAAATGTTTCCAACATGTTTAGTGTATCTTTGGAAAACATTGCTAACATAGTCTTTTGTGCTGAAAGTCACATGCTTTCATGTTTAAAAGCTCTGAGGTTTGAAGCCACATAAGGATGCTGAATGTCATCACCTTTAGAAGTTGTAGCCAATGTAGTAAAACAAGAAAATGAAATAATATGCACGTAGATTTGAAAGGGAGAATCCAAATGATTTCTTCATGGATGACACTGTACTTGTGGCATGGATGTGGAGAAAGGGGAACACTCCTCCATTGTTGGTGGGAATGCAAGCTGGTTCAACCACTCTGGAAATCAGTCTGGCGGTTCCTCAGAAAATTGGACATAGTACTACCAGAAGATCCTGCAATACCTCTACTGGGCATATATCCAGAAGATATTCCATCTGGTAACAAGGACACATGTTCCACTATGTTCANTACTCAGCTATTAAAAACAATAAATATATGAAATTCCTAGGCAAATGGATGGATCTGGAGGCCATCATCCTGAGTGAAGTAACCCATTCACAAAAGAACTCACATAACATGTACTCACTGATATGTGGATATTAGCCCAGAAACCTAGACTACCCAAGATACAATTTACTAAACACATGATACTCAAGAAGAAGGATGACCAAAATGTGGACACGTCACCCCTTCCTAGAATTAAGAACAAAGCACACATTGAAAGAGTTAAAGAGATCATGTGTGAAGCTGAATCCAAAGGATGGACCCAACGACTGTGGAGAGGATGGCCTAGTTGGCCATCAGTGGGAAGAGAGGTCCCTTGGTTATGCAGACTTTATATGCCCCAATACAGGGGAACGCCAGGGCCAAGGGGTGGGAGCGGATGGGTAGGGGAGCAGGGCTGGGAGGGGGGAGGGTATAGGGAACTTTCTGGATAACACTTGAAATGTAAATGAAGAAAATATCTAATAAAAGTTGAAAAAAAAAAAAAAACCTAAGGAGATCTTTCCATCTTGTGAGATCTTCTTTGATTTCTTTCTTCAGAGACTTGAAGTTCTTATCATACAGATCTTTCACTTCCTTAGTTAGAGTCACACCAAGGTATTTTATATTATTTGTGACTATTGTGAAGAGTGTTGTTTCCCTAATTTCTTTCTCAGCCCGTTTATCCTTTGTGTAGAGAAAAGGCCATTGATTTGTTTGAGTTAATTTTATATCCAGCTACTGCACTGAAGCTGTTTATCAGATTTAGGAGTTCTCTGGTGGAGTTTTTGGGGTCACTTATATATACAATCATATCATCTGCAAATAGCGATTTCTTCCTTTCCAATTTGTATCCCCTTGACCTCCTTTTGTTGTCTAATTGCTCTGGCTAGGGCTTCGAGTACTATATTGAATAGGTAGGGAGAAAGTGGGTAGCCTTGTCTAGTCCCTGATTTTAGTGGGATTTCTTTCAGCTTCTCTCTATTTACTTTGATGTTGGCTACTGGTTTGCTGTATATTGCTTTGATTATGTTTATTATGGGCCTTGAATTCCTGATCTTTCCAAGACTTTTGTCGTGAATGGATGATGAATTTTGTCAAATGCTCTCTCAGCATCTAATGAGATGATCATGTGGTTTTTGTCTTTGGAGCTAGAGAAAGTACCCAAGGAATTAAAGGGGTCTGCAACCCTACAGGAGGAACAATGATATGAACTAACCAGTACCCCCAGAGCTGTGTCTCTAGTTGCATATGTAGCAGAGGATGGCCTAGGCAGCCATCAATGGGAGGATAGGTCCTTGGTATTGTGAAGATCATATGTCCCAGTACAGGAGAATTCCAGAGCCAGGAAGTGGGAGTGGGTGGGTTGGGGAGCAGGGCGGGGGAGGGTATAGGGGGCTTTGGGGATAGCATTTGAAATGTAAATGAAGAAAATATCTAATTTAAAAAAAACCTAAGGAAATGTACAAAAGGAGGCACAGGAACTGAATATGCAAACCAGAATGACTCCTGTGGAAGGGCTGACTCTTCAAAAGTTAGAGAGTTCCCACAACACCTCATGACTTTTTCTGCTAGGCTTTGCCCTGAGGCCTGACAACTCTTCTCTGTAAAGACCTGCAGACCACTATCCACGTGCACTTTATATTTAAGAGCTCCAGCCTTAAAGAAATGAATCACCCAAAAGCTAAATGGAGTTTCAGTCGTTGTCTATCCTTTAAAACAGATGAGTGATTGATACCTGCAGCTTCGTGAAGGAAGTGCGACACAATTATGTTGTTTTGGAACCATCAGCACACGTTTATATTGGTGCTTCTGGAACCAGTTAGTTGCAGAGTCTTATGCTGGTTTTATAATTTTGCTGTTTGTTTTCCTGTTTCTGGAAAGAGCTTTCTCTCCTCTTACCCTTTTTCTTCTCCAGTCACGGGTTTCTGAATTATTACTTATAAAAAGGTTTATCTTCTTAATATTTATGTTGCTTAAACTCTCTCCATTCCAGACTGTTAAGTGCTAGTTTATGTAGATGTAAGATTTTCTTTGACTGCTCACCCATTCCTCACTTGCCCTCTGCCCTTAAGAGGTAGTTTCTGTGAGTACATGTTATGTGAGGTCTTTTGTGATTGGGTTACCTCACTCAGGAGGACACCCTCCAGATCCATTCATTTGCCTAGGAATTTCATATATTCATTGTTTCTAATAGCTGAGTAGTACTCCATTGTGTAAATGTACCAAATTTTTTGTATCCATTCCTCTGTTGAGGGACATCTGGGTTCTTTCCAGTTTCTGGCTATTATGAATAAAGCTGCTATGGACATAGTGGAACATGTGTCCTTATTACCAGATGGAACCTCTTCTGGATATATGCCAAGTAGAGGTATTGCTGGATCTTCCGGTAGTACTATGTCCAATTTACTGAGGAACCGCCAGACTGCTTTCCAGAGTGGTTGAACAAGCTTGCAGTCCCACCAACAGTGGAGGAGTGTTCCCTTTTCTCCACATCCACGCCAGCATCTGCTGTCACCTGATTTTTTGATCTTAGCCATTCTTACTGGTGAGGTGGAATCTCAGGGTTGTTTTGATTTGCATTTCCCTGATGATTAAGGATGTTGAACATTTTTTCAAGTGCTTCTCAGCCATTCGGTATTCCTCAGTTGAGAATTCTTTGTTTAACTCTGTGCCCCACTTTTTAATGGGGATATTTGATTTTCTGGTGTCCACCTTCTTGAGTTCTTTATATATATTGGATATCNAATCTGTTGGTGGCCCTTTTGTCTTGTTGACAGTATCTTTTGCCTTACAGAAGCTTTGCAACTTTATGAGGTCCCATTTGTCAATTCTTGATCTTACAGCACAAGCCATTGCTGTTCTATTCAGGAATTTTTCCCCAGTGCCCATATCTTCGAGGCTTTTCCCCACTTTCTCCTCTATAAGTTTCAGTGTCTCTGGTTTGAAGCCCAGACTACCCAAGATACAATTTACTAAACACATGAAACTCAAGAAGAATGAAGTTCAAAATGTGGTCTCTTCGCCCCTTCCTAGAATTAAGAACAAAGCACACATTGAAGGAGTTACAGAGATCATATGTGAAGCTGAATCAAAAGGATGGACCAACCAGTGACGGTGGCTGCCAGGGACCCTTCCCATAATCAGCCACCAAAATAAACACTATTGCATATGCCAGCAAGATAATGCTGAAAGGGCCCTGATATAGCTGTCTCGTGGGAGGCTATACCAGTGCCTGGCAAACACGGAAGTGGATGCTCACAGTCAGCTATTAGTTGGAACACAGGACTCCCAAGGAAGGAGCTAGAGAAAGTACCCAAGGAGCTGAAGGGGTCTTCAACTCTATAGGTGGAAGAATAACATGAACTAACTAGTTCCCCCTGCGCTCATGTCTCTAGCTGCATATATGGAAGAAGATGGCCTAGTTGGTCATCATTGGGAGGAAAGGCCCCTTGGTCATACAGACTTTATATGCCCCAGTACAGGGGAACACCAGGGCCATTATGTGAGAGAGGGTCGGTAGGGGAGCAGGGTGGGGATGGGGGAGGGTATGGGGAAATTTCTGGATAACACTTGAAATGTAAATGAAGAAAATATCTAATAAAGAGAAAAAAAAAAGAGGTAGTTTCTGAAGTCTCCTATCCCATGCCACGGGTGGTGAAGATCTTGCAATCTACACAGCTTCTATTTCTGACTACACAGCTTATCTTGTAGACCTGACAGGTTGAAGATTTTCTGGTTACTGAAGGTGTAAGGTCAAATGTGGACTTACTCATGTAAGCAGCTTTAGTTTGTAATCTTTGAATTAAATTCTGTCTTCAGTACCAGATCATTTTCAGCAGCTAGTTTTTTAAACAAATGCTTTTAGCCGTTCTTGGCATACAATGCCACTCATTGTTTTAAATTGTGTACTTAGTATTCATAGTATATTCTCAAACTTGTGCAGCTATCTCCAGCAGTAGGCTATTAGAGAAACAATGATCAACCCCCCTAAATGCAGTGTGAGAATCAGTGATCTCCCACCACAATTGTATCATTACCACGTGATCATGCCCCACTGCCTTTGCTATTCATGGCCTTTTTAGGTGACAGGTGATTTCTTGAGCAATAAGGAATAAAGTATATATTTTATAGAAATGTAGCCATCCATCTATGGCTTTTGTGCCACATTTCTATGCAGTACAGCAAGTTCGAGGTTCATTCCTGCTGCAGTATCTGTCGGCATCCTTTTATCGATGAATGATTTTGTACATTTGGACATGATGTGTTTTGTTTACTCACTTACTGGTTTGGGGGAAGCTGCCTTGCCTTCATTTTGTATTTACTGTAACATCATGATAGCATCATGATAGATAACTTTTCTCTTTCTGGTTAATTGGTTTATCATCAACTTGTTATGAATGAATAGAATATTTAACTACAACTAGGTAAAAATTGTCCTGTTTAGGGGACTGGTAGGACGGTCCAGTGGGTAAAAGCATATGCTACATTAGCCTGATGACCTGTGTTAAATCCTTGGAGGGAACGGAACCCACAAACTGGTCCTTTACCCTCCGCACTCACCAACTGGCACAATGATAAATAAATAAAATCTTGTTTAATCTGGTCCTTTAATGTCTATGTACATCATTTATTGCTAAAATTTCTTTTCACATTTGATAAATGGTGCTGGAGGGAGGGCTGTGCTGGAAGATAAGCTGTGGAGCATGGCCACACATTGTCCTGCATAATTTTCTCAATGCCTCCCAATGAAGGAGTAAAGCACATGGCAGGAACTTGGTGACAGGGCAGAGGACAGGAAATTGGAATCATACATTAATTATACACACATGCCATTTCTTATGCTCTAAGAGGTTGATATGAACGTTTCATAATTTCTCATTTGCCTTTTAAACAAAAAACATTCCTGTCTTTACACCTTCAGAAATACTGAAAATTGCCTGCCATCTTTCCTCTGAGCACAGCGGACTCAGCTAGGGCATGTCCTGCGCTTCACAAACCCCAGGACTTTAAGATCGCATTGGGATTACCCGTGAGTGCAGTGCAGAGGTGTTGTTGGGAGCAGTGGGTCAGCAGTTGCCCACAGGGGCAGGATCCGAGAACTCCGCCCCACCGGAGGCTGGGCCACTCCCAGCCAGAGCACCCCCATCCCCGCCTTCTTTCCTCTGAGCCCAGCAGACACAGCTAGGGCCTGTCCTGTGCTTCAAACACCACCTCAGAGTGAAAGGCTGGAAAACAATAGTCCAAGCAAACGGCCTGAAGAAAAAAGCTGGGGTAGCCATTCTAATATCAAATAAAATAGACTTTCAACCCAAAATTATCAAAAGAGACAAAGAGGGGCACTTCATACTCATCAAAGGCAAAATCTTCCAAGAGGAACTTTCAATTCTGAATATCTATGCCCCAAATGCAAGGGCAGCCACTTTCATTAAAGAAACTTTAGTAAAGCTTAAAACACACATTGCACCTCACACAATAATAGTGGGAGACTTCAACACCCCACTCTCATCAATGGACAGATCCTGGAAAGAGAAACTAAACAGAGACTCTGTTAGTCGAACTAACAGAAGCTATGAAACAAATGGACTTAACAGATATCTACAGAATATTTCATCCTAAAACAAAAGGATATACCTTTTTCTCAGCACCTCATGGCACCTTCTCCAAAATTGATCACATAATTGGCCACAAAACAGCCCTCAACAGATTCAAAAATATTGAAATTGTCCCATGCATCCTATCAGATCATGATGGACTAAGGCTGC
>LR753365.1:184129-213842 GCA_902729485.2 Mus minutoides | reverse complement strand
AACTCAGGGGTGAAATCAACCATGTGGAAACAAAAAGAACTATCCAAAGAATCAATCAAACCAGGAGCTGGTTCTTTGAAAAAGTCAACAAGATAGACAAACCCTTGGCCAGACTCACTAGAGGGCACAGGGATAGCATCCGAATCAACAAAATCAGAAATGAAAAGGGAGACATAACAACAGATCCTGAGGAAATCCACCATCAGATCCTTCTACAAAAGGTTATATTATAAAAAAACTGGAAAATCTGGATGAAATGGACAAATTTCTAGATAGATACCAAGTTCCAAAGTTAAACCAGGATCAGATTAATCACATAAACAGCCCTATATCTCCTAAAGAAATAGAAGCAGTCATTAATAGTCTCCCAACCAAAAAAAGCCCAGGACCAGATGAGTTTAGTGCAGAGTTCTATCAGATCTTCAAAGAAGACCTAGTTCCAGTTCTTCTCAAACTATTCAACAAAATAGAATCTGAAGGCACACTACCCAATTCATTCTATGAAGCCACAATTACTCTGATACCTAAACCACACAAAGACACAACAAAAATAGAGAACTTCAGACCAATTTCCCTTATGAATATTGATGCAAAAATACTCAACAAAATTCTCGCTAACCGAATCCAAGAACACATCAAAACGATCATCCATCATGACCAAGTAGGCTTCATCCCAGGAATGCAGGGATGGTTTAACATACGGAAATCCATCAACGTAATACACTATATAAACAAACTCAAAGATAAAAACCACATGATCATCTTCTTAGATGCTGAGAAAGCATTTGACAAAATCCAACACCCATTCATGATAAAGGTCTTGGAAAGATCAGGAATTCAAGGCCCTTACCTAAACATGATAAAAGCAATCTACAGAAAACCAGTGGCCAACATCAAACTAAATGGAGAGAAACTGGAAGCAATCCCACTAAAATCAGGGACCAGACAAGGCTTCCCACTTTCTCCCTACCTATTCAATATAGTACTTGAAGTCCTAGCCAGAGCAATTCGACAACAAAAGGAGGTCAAGGGGATAAAAATTGGAAAGGAAGAACTCAAATTACCACTATTTGCAGATGATATGATAGTATATATAAGTGACCCCAAAAACTCCACTAGAGAACTTCTAAACCTGATAAACAGCTTTAGTGCAGTAGCTGGATATAGAATTAACTCAAACAAATCGATGGCCTTTCTCTATACAAAGGATAAACTGGCTGAGAAAGAGATCAGAGAAACATCACCCTTCACAATAGTCACTAACAATATAAAATATCTTGGAGTGACTCTTACGAAGGAAGTGAAAGATTTGTATGACAAGAACTTCAAGTCTCTGAAGAAAGAAATTGAGGAAGATCTCAGAAGATGGAAGGATCTCCCATGCTCATGGATTGGCAGAATCAATATAGTAAAAATGTCTATCATGCCAAAAGCTATCTACAGATTCAATGCAATCCCCATCAAAATTCCAACTCAATTCTTCAAGGGTCTAGAAAGGACAATTAGCAAGTTCATCTGGAATAACAAAAAAACGAGACTAGCAAACTCTTCTCAACAATAAAAGAACCTCTGGTGGAATCACCATGCCTGACCTCAAGCTGTACTACAGAGCAATCGTAACAAAAATTGCATGGTACTGGCACAGCAACAGACAGGTAGATCAATGGAATGGGATCGAAGACCCAGAAATGAATCCACACACCTATGCTCACCTGATCTTTGACAAGGGAGCTAAAACTATCCAGTGGAAAAAAGACAGCCTTTTCAACAAACGGTGCTGGTACAACTGGCAGCTATCATGTAGAAGACTGGGAATTGATCCATTCTTATCTCCTTGCACTAAGGTCAAGTCTAAGTGGTTGAAGGACCTCCACATAAAACCAGAGACACTGAAACTTATAGAGGAGAAAGTGGGGAAAAGCCTCGATGATATGGGCACCGGGGAAAAATTCCTGAACAAAACAGCAAAGACTTTTGCTGTAAGATCAAGAATTGACAAATGGGACCTCATAAAGTTGCAAAGCTTCTGTAAGACAAAAGATACTGTCAACAGGACAAAAGGGCCACCAACAGAAAAGTGGGGCACAGAGTTAAACAAAGAATTCTCAACTGAGGAATACGGAATGGCTGAGAAGCACTTGAAAAAATGTTCAATATCCTTAATCATCAGGGAAATGCAGATCAAAACAACCCTGAGATTCCACCTCACACCAGTAAGAATGGCTAAGATCAAAAATTCAGGTGACAACAGATGCTGCCGTGGATGTGGAGAAAGGGGAACACTCCTCCATTGTTGGTGGAAATGCAAGCTGGTTCAACCACTCTGGAAATCAGTCTGGTGGTTCCTCAGAAAATTAGACATAGTACTACAGGAAGATCCTGCAATACCTCTACGGGGCATATATCCAGAAGATATTCCATCTGGTAACAAGGACACATGTTCCACTATGTTCATAGCAGCCTTATTCATAATAGCCAGAAACTGGAAAGAACCCAGATGTCCCTCAACAGAGGAATGGATACAAAAAATTTGGTATATTTACACAATGGAGTACTACTCAGCTATTAAAAACAATAAANACACAGGGTTCCCAAGGAAGAAGGAGCTAGAGAAAGTACCCAAGGAGCTGAAGGGGTCTTCAACCCTCTAGGTGGAAGAATAACCATGAACTAACTAGTACCCCCTGAGCTCATGACTCTAGCTGCATATATAGAAGAGGATGGCCTATTTGGCCATCAGTGGGAAGAGAGGCCCCTTGGTCATGCAGACTTTATATGCAGCAATACAGGGAAACGCCAGGGCCAAGACGTGGGAGCAGATGGGTAGGGGAGCAAGGCCGGGATGGGGGAGGGTATAGGGAACTTTCTGGATAACACTAGAAATGTAAATGAAGAAAATATCTAACAAAAGTTGAAAAAAAAAGAAATACTAAAAATCAATTCCATATTGTTTTGTATTTGCCCTGGTTAAGACTCAAGCCACTGCCACCTTTTGCCTATGTCTCTGAGTATTTACTCTTAAGCACTTCGGTATTTCACCATGCTGCTGATAGTATTGTAAGTCTGGGCCCAGAACTGTGGCTTGGCCTATAGTCAAGTCCAACTGTCCTACATTGCAGGATAACATTGTCACCTACAAAGGTCACACCAGACAACCACAAAACGTAGTTTTAAAAAAATCACACTATTGTGTAAATGTACCACATTTTCTGTATCCATTCCTCTGTTGAGGGACATCTGGGTTCTTTCCAGCTTACAGCTTTTATAAATAAGGCTGCTATGAACATAGTGGAATATGTGTCCTTATTATATGTTGGAACATCTAGCTGGGTCCTCAGGTAGTACTATGTCCAATTTTCTAAGGAACCACCAGACTGATTTCCAGAGTGGTTGTACCAGCTTACAATTCCACCAGCAATGGAGGAGTGTTCCTCTTTCTGCACATCCTTACCAGCATCTGCTGTCACCTGAGTTTTTGATCTTAGTTATTATGACTGGTGTGAGGTAGCATATCAGCCTTGTTTTGATTTGCATTTCCATGATGACTAACAATGCTGAACATTTTTTTAGGTGCTTCTCAGACATTCGGTATTCCTCAGTTGAGAATTCTTTGTTTAGCTCCGTACGCAATTTTTTAATAGGGTTATTTCTCTGGAGTCTAACTTCTTGAGTTCTTTGTATATATTGCATATTAGCCCTCTATCAGATTTAGGATTAGTAAAGATCTTTTTCCAATCTGTTGTTTGTCTTTTTGACTTATTGACAATGTCCTTTGCCTTATGGAAGCTTTGCAATTTTATGTCCCATTTGTCAATTCTTAATCTTACAACACAAGTCATTGGTGTTTTGTTCAGGAATTTTTCTGTTGTGCCCATATCTTTTATATATATATATATATATATATATATAAGGCTGTTAATTTTCTTTTTTCTTTTAAAAAATTTTTCTTTTTATTAGATAATTTCTTCATTTACATTTCAAGTGTTATCCCATAAGGCCCCTATACCCTCCCCCACCCTGCTCCCCTACCCACCCACTCCCACTACTTGGCCCTGGCATTCCCCTATACTGGGGCATATAAACATTGCTAGACCTAGGGCCTTTCTTTGCCAATAATGGCCAACTAGGCCATCTTCTAATACATATGCAGCTAGAGACATGAGCTCTGGGTGTTCTGATTAGTTCATATTGTTGTTCCATCTATAAGGTTGCAGACCCCTATAGCTCTTGGGTACTCTCTCTAGCTCCTACATTGGGGACCCTGTGTTCTGCCCTATAGATGACTGTGAGCATCCACTTCTGTATTTGTCAGGGACTGTCAAAGCCTCACAGGAGACAGCTATATCAGGGTCCTTTCAGCAATATCCTGCTGTGTGCCCATATCTTAAAGGCTCTTCCTCACTTTCTCCTCTATAAGTTTCAGTGTCTCTGGTTTTATGTGCAGGTTCTTGATCCAGTCGGACTTGAGCTTTATACAAGGAGATAAGAATGGATCTATTCACATTCTTCTACATGATAATCACCAGTTGAGTCAGCAATATTTGTTGAAAGTGCTGTCTTTTTTTCTACTGGATGCTTTTAGCTCCTTTGTCAAAGATCAAGTGACCATAAGTGTATGGGTTCATTTCTAGGTCTTCAATTCTATTCCATTGATCTACCTGTCTTCGGTGTACCAGTACCATGCAGTTTTTAATCACAATTGCTCTTTAGTACAGCTTGAGGTTGGGGATGGTGATTCCACCAGAAGTTCTCTTATTGTTGAGAATAGTTTTTCTTATCCTAGCGTTTTTGTTATTCTAGATGAATTTGCAAATTGCCCTTTCTAACTCAGTGAAGAATTGAGTTGGAATTTTGATGGGGATTGCATTGAATCTGTAGATTGCTTTTGGCAAGATGGCCATTTTGACTATATTAATCTTGCCAATCCGTGAGCATGGGAGATCTTTCCATCTTCTGAGATCTTCTTCAATTTCTTCCTTCAGACACTTGAAGTTCTTGACATACAGATCCTTCACTTCCTTAGTTAGAGTCACACCAAGGTATTTGATATTATTTGTGACTATTTTGAAGAGTATTGTTTCCCCAATTTCATTCTCAGCCTGTTTATCCTTTGTGTAGAGAGAGACCACTGAGTACTACACAGCTATTAAAAACAATAATTTTATAAAATTCTTAGCCAAATGGATGGATCTGGAGGATATCATCTTGAGTCAGGTAACCCAATCACAAACACACACACACACACACACACACACACACACACACACACACACACACACGATATTCACTTACTGACAAGTGAGCCCAGAAGCTCAGAATACCTAAGATACAATTCACAAAACATAAGAAACTCAAGAAGAAGGAAGATCAAAGTGTCGATACTTCAATCCTTCTTAGAAGGGGGAACAAAACACTTCATACTCCTTCATGGAAGGAGTTATAGAGAATATGTTTGGAGCAGAGACTGAGGGAACGACCATCCAGAGACTGCTCCACCTGGGGATTCATCCTACATACAACCACCAAACCCAGACACTATTGTGCATGCCAACAAGAGTTTGCTGACAGGAGCCTGATCTAGCTGTCTCCTGAGAGGCTCTGCCAGTGCCTGACTAATACAGAAGTGGATGCTTACAGCCATCCATTGGACTGAGCACAGGGTCCCCAGTGAAGGAGCTAGAAAAAGCCCCCAAGGAGCTGAAGAGGTTTGCAGCCCCATAGGAGGAACAACAATATGAACTAACCAGTACCCCCAGAGCTCCCAGGGACTAAGCCACCAACAAAAGAAAACACATGGCACTTATGACTCTAGCTACATATGTAGCAGAGGATGGCCTAGTCGGTCATCAATGGGAGGAGAGGCCCTTGGTCCTGTGAAGGTTCTATGCCCCAGTATATGGGAATGCCAGGGCCAGGAAGTAGAAGTGGGTGGGTTGGTGAGCAGGGGGAAGGGGTAGGGAATAGGGGGTTTTCGGAGGGGAAACCAGGAAAGGGGATAACATTTGAAATGTAAATAAAGAAAATATCTAAAAAAAAAAGTAAGCTATCTAGCTAGAAGTGTGTAAAATAAATCATTCAGAAAGGAAAAAAAATCATACATTATCTACCTTATCATGTTTTAACTTGGGGTCCTCAGTTGTAGCCATCCCACAGTCCATGAAGCCCATTGGTAGGAAGGCACAGATGCCTAGCCAAGCCTGGGTCTTTCTCTGCACTTGCTGCTCTACCTTCCAGATGCCCAGTACTGATAAGGTCTCACAAGCAGCCTTGATATCCTTTATCCTCTTCTAAAAATGAACTTACTAACTGGCCTCAGTTGCCTTGAAGAAGTGAAGGAAGTGGTTTTACCAGACACTCCTCATGCTTGCATTCAGCAACTTTTCACTCGTACTTCAGTCTTTCTGTGCAGTTATGTCTTTTAAATCAAAACAGGTCACACATCTTTGCTATGAATCTGGGTGGTGACATCGATTGTCAATGATACTTGTTGAACATGCATAGCAAGTAGCATCTTTTCGCACCACCTGGCGAGTTAATCTTATGCTTTGAAAAAAAAACAAGTACAACATGAAGCAACACTATGACAGATAGGCAAAACAATCAATTAACAAGTAGAGGACTTGTCCCCAGGGAGCTGTGATGAATCTACTGGAGAGTGCCCAGAGGAGAGGTGGGCACATGGATGCTACAAGGTCGCTTGCCAGAAGCTAAGTCAGGAAGGCCTCTGCTAGCACTGTCAGTGTTCAGTGCTTGATTCACTGAAAATGAAGTGCTTTGACTTCATGGTTTAAAAAAATGACCAAATTGTATAAAATTTCCCCTCACTCAGATCCTTGATTAGCATTACTTGACCCTGTGAGAGTCACGAGGACAGAACACTGATACTTCAGCCAGGAATGTGGATCAGTACAGGACTTGTACACATATGTGGTGGTAATATTGTATTTTAAATATAATAAACATTAAATATATACATATCCTTTGGTTTAGCAATTCTACTTTCAGGAGTTCATCCTATAGAATTTTGTCATGACTAACACACACGCTCTCACACACACATACACACAGAGAGACCACAGCTGTGTCCAACCCACAGGTAGGTAAGGACAGCTATAAATGCAATCCAGCACAAAACAAACTTAAAACATTCTGAGAGTCCTGTTTCTTTTCTAATGAAAGACAGAAAGGGTGTGAATCCCTATGGGAGGGAAGGCAGGGGGAATCTCAAAGGTGGTGGGGGAAGAGAAACTATAATCAGAATATATTGTATGAAAAACTATTTTAAATAACAGAAAGAAAAAATGAGATTATTTTATGAGTTTTTTCTTATTGCTTAATTATATGGTTCTTGAACATGAAGTATGTAAATTACCTCATGTCACATGTCAAATGTTGGACACAACTAGTTATACGTAAGAATATTTACCGAAATACTTTTTATACTATTAATATGGAAAGTTATTTATTGACAAAATTGTTAAAAGGAGTAATACATGCTATACAATGTTGATGCAATATTCAGCATCAGGCCAGTCTGCTGAAGTAGGACTATTGCCAGTCTACTAAATGAGACGGTAACAGGACGATATATGGATCATTATTTTATTCATATTAAAAACAAAATAAGACTGTACACCTTATGTGCATTTTATTTACTTAGTTAAATATATTTAAATGCTGAACTTAATCTTATGCTTTGAAAAAACAAGCATAACATGAAGCAACACTATGACAGAGAGGCAAAAAAAAATGCAGAGCAGTTGCTGCTGTGGAAGGTAGAGGAGATGAAAGGGGAGTGTTACTTTCCTTAGAATTTTATGTATGTGTGTTTTTCCTGTATACACCACATTCCTCCGAAGACTAGTAAAGGACATTGGATTGGAACTAGAGATACAGTTGTCAGCTTCCCTATGGGTGCTGGGAATAGAACTGAGGCCCTCTGGGAGAGCAGCCAGTGTCTCTAGTCATATCTTCAGCCCCAGGAGTGTTAATTTTTCTCCCCTAATTAATTAATTAGTTAATTAATTACATCCATATCATAGCTCCCCACCTCCCTGTCCCCCTCACATAGTCCCTCCTTCCTTCTCCTCTGAGAAAGGAGAGGCCCCTCTGAGTACCATCCTACTCTGACACATCAAATCTCTGCAAGGACTAGGTATAATCTTTACCAATAAGGTCAGACATGACATTCCAGTTTGGGGAACAGGATCCACAGGCAGGCAACAGATTCAAGGACAGCCTCTGCTCTAGTTGGGGGACTCACATGAAGACAAAGCTGCACATCTGCTACAAATGTGCGGGGTCCTAGGCCCAGCCGTGTATGGTGTTTTGTTGGTTCAGTCTCTGGGAGCCCCGAAGGGTCCAGGTTAGTAGACTCTGTTGGTCTTGTGGAGTTCCTATTCCTCTTTGGGTCTCTCAGTCTTTCCCCCAACTCCTGCACAAGACTCCTGGAGCTCCATCCAATGTTTGGCTGTAGCCGGGCGTGGTGGCGCATGCCTTTGATCCCAGCACTTGGGAGGCAGAGGCAGGAGGATTTCTGTTTTGGTCAGCTGCTGGGTGGTTCCTCTCAGAGAACAGTTTTGCTAGACTCCTATCTACAAGCATAAAGGAGTACTATTAATAGTGTCAGGGATTGGGTTTTGACCATGGGATGGGTCTCAAGTTGGGCCAGTCATTAGTTGGCCATTCCCTCAGTCTCTGTTTCATCTTTGTCCCTACACTTCTTGTAGAAAGGAAAAATTTTGTATTGAAGGTTCTGTGGGTGAGTTGATTTCCCAGTCCCTCTACTGGGAATCCTGACTGACTACAGGAGGTGGCCACTTCAGGCTCCATATCTCCCAGCGTTAGGAGTCTCAGCTATAGTCACTTCCATAAACTCCCTGGAATTTCACCCATCTCAGGTCTCTGGCATGTCCTAGAGAACTGTACCCCCCCACACACCTATTTCCCTTCACTCTCTTGTCTACCTCCATCCCCATCCCTAACTCTCCCTACACCTGACTCCCCTTCCCCACTGCATCCCTCTCCCATCCGGTTCTGTCTTTCCATCTAGCTCTAGTATCTATTTTATTTCCTCTTCTTAGCAATATTCAAGCATTCTCCCTTTGGCCATTCTTGGTCTTTAGATTCTTTGGGTCTGTTGATTGAGGCATGGCTATCCTGTACTTTATGGCTAATATCCACTTATAAGTGTTACTTTTAATATCTACCTTCACTGTAGGTCCTCAGAAGAGCAAGCTACAGTCAACTTTCTGCAGCCACTGTATCTGCTTGCTCTTGCCTCACTCTGCCACGCAGAAGTAAGCTGGAAACAAGCAGGTTCCGGTGGTCCCTCATTTTCACGTTCATCTCCTGCTTACATCATTCACCTCATAGTTAACTGATGAACAATTTGGGTAGTAAACGGGGGAAAATATGGAAACATTTTCTGCTATCAACAGCAACTTCACCTACTCCCCTGCAGCAAACTCCTTAGCCAAGGCACTGGCTCCTTCTGCCTCCCTGCTGATTTCAAACTGGAGGTCTTCCTCTGGACTGTCCTCTTAGGGAGCCTAGGGCCTTCCTCATGTTAGACTTGTTCAGCACTCAGTGTGTCCATAGCTCTCTGGGCTTCTTCATCCTTGAAAGATCCAACTTTCACTTCGGGGAACAATGGCTCTTTCAGTTTCTGTATGAACCCCTTTCTAATAACTGACTAGTTTGCTCTGGAAATGAGGACAGTCTTCAAATTCCCTTCAGGACGCCATCAGGAAAAAGCCAAATGAGAATATGCATCCTGCAGGGTGAGGAGACAGGCTGGAGCCTAAGGATGAAGAAAATGGTGGGTGCTCCACTTCAGGCCCAGGAGTTTGTTCTTTGCGGTGACTCAGCCTTCAAGCATCAGAAAGGCCTATGCTTGCTAGGTGTGTCCAGAGAGGATCTTCTCAGGTCTCCCCAGCCCATGGAGACAAAGAGGAGAGGGCTGTGCAACACCAACACCCCACTCAGATGTTAAAAACAGATGACATTGGGAAGAGCAGCCAGAGGGCATTGAGTGAACAAATGCCATGCACTCCACAATCACGGTGATGGATGGGTTTGAGAGAGTAAAAATGAAGGCAGGGCTTGCTTTACAAACAAACAATCCAAAAAATTTGGGCCAGACAAAGAGGAGCACACCCTTAATTTCAGCACTCTAGAAACAGAGGCAGGTGGACTTCTCTGTGTTTGAGGGCAGCCTAGTCTACATAGCAACTTCTAGGCTACAAATACGTCAATTAATAAATAAACAGACGATAGGTCAGATATGTATCCAGAGAAATGTATTTGAATATCAGAATAAGTGAATATACAAATGGTTGGTATATAAAATAACTCTCTCATCTGTATTTTGGAAAGTGTAAATTAAAACAGAATGGCTGAGATGATGAGAGCCTAACAAGAAACTACCATGTGCTGTTCCAGCTCAGGAAGGAGCCTAGAATTAAAAAATATCCTTGATACTATCATCAGCATTAGAATATGATCAGGGAAATCTGCTGTTTTATATACTGAAGAAAATTATGTAAGAAGAGACATGGGCAAAGATATTTATGGAAGTACTATTTATAGTGGTCAAACTTTGAGATAGTCACGTGTCAACTCAGCATGGAAGAGGAACTCAGTGTCATACAAATGAACATCATCAACAGTAAGGATAATAAGCCACCATTCTGTGCAGTTCATGGATGAACCTCATCAGTACAAATTGGGCCACTGATAGATTCATGTGAAGTTTAAAATAGATGAATTAGTCTTTGGGTTTGGAAGTCTGAGTGGGAAATGAGGAGAGCTCGTCCTCACGGGGGCCTTGAGAATGGTTTGGAGTATGGGCTGTTATTTTATAACTTACTGCCTGGGTAGTGGCTCATGGATGTGTGACTTAATTTGGATGTTGAGTCTCTTGATGGTTTGAGTCTCTTGATTGTTTGCTTTTCCTGGGAGAGGGAAGGTTCCTTAGGAGGTCTGTATATTGGAGTCAAATTGTCAATGTGGATTGGAGGACTCCAGTCTCGTTCCCTTTTCTCCCTACGTGGTTCCGCCAATGACGCATTGCCTTTCCAGAGACCACAGATGATGGGCCAGCCTGTGAACCAATGTTAAGCTTTTCTTGTTGGTGCATCAGCTTACCCACTCTCTTCTTTTTGTCCTGGAACTCTCTGTTACCAGACACCTGTGCAGTGGGCTTCATTCATTTGGTCAATGAATGAATAAATTGTTTTCTGTGAGTGCAGTAGAAATTTCAGGAAAGAAATGGTGAACACAAATGCTGGAAGCACAGGGCCATCTCCCATCTTCTCTAAGCCCATATAGTCATAAGGCCTAGACTCTTTATGCCAGTTGTTTTTGGATAAAACAAATGCTCTTTTTAAAAAGAGAGCCATTTTAGGTATATACCAAAATGTAGTGGAAAGCACAGACATTTCCCTTGAATGACCTGCCCCTGCATGTCACCCTCACTCTCTCTGACAATGCACCCCATCCACATGACCTGCTTTTCAAAGTCAAGAAGCCAACAGCAGCACATAATCACCCAGAGTCCAGTGTATGCCCAGGTTCACTCTTGATGCAGCTCCTTCTCTGGTTTAGACAGATGCATGGCAGCATGTGAGTAACTGATTACATGGGCTAGCCTCGTGTGTGCTGAACCAGGAGAAAAACCATCAAGAGGTATCTGCAAGCAGCTGCTCTCTTGTAGGACACAACCTTCACAAAAGAGCTGATGTCTGAGCTCAGACACCATTACATCCCTGAAAAACCCAGCTGACAAGGGCAGCTGGTGGAGAGTCAGTGATTTGCCTGAAGAAATGGAAGGCTAAGAAACAACAGAAGCGTCCCTGTCAGTCTGACAGCAGGCTAGCTCTTTGGCCTAAGGGTTTTGTCTAGGGTAAGGGAGGAAGTTAGGCAGGGAGAGCTTCAATCCTGTAGCTGTCTGGATTTCCACACAGGCCAGCTGGTTTCAGAGCTCACAAGGAATTAATATTGACCCTCACAAGGAATGCTAAGACCAGGCGGCCCTGTGGGGTGTGGAAATGCAGGTGAGTAGGAATGAGTGAAGAACAGACCAGAAAAGCTCAGAATGGAGCAGCAGCGCCCTCTGCAGGTGATGCGATCCTCATTCCTCTTTGCCTACACTTCTCTTGGCGTCCTTAAGGCAGCCAGGGCTTCTGTTCATATTAAATCCCTGGAGTTCTTGTGCGTAATGCTCAACACACACCGAGGGCTACAGCCAGAGCCCAGGAGTCTATACAGACAGAGTGTTCGGGTGGCCTTAGATAACAGCCCCGCAGAATTTAAACAGAACGCTCTTGAAAATATCCAGGCCTTTAAGATTCTAATGATGAAACTGCAAGTCAGAGGCTGGGCAACAGGGGACATCTGGAAACCGAGAGAGAAGCCTAAAAAGATCCCTGGAATCATATGTCCTGGGCAGGGGATGCTGCACCACGGGATAGTTCACCTGGGCTCAGCGCCCTGTAATCTAGATGTAAAAAAGGGGAAAACCACTTCCTCTCACCCACCTTTGCTGACTTCCCAATTCTCAGACCCTCTACTCTGTTAGTTCCTCCCCTGAGCAGCTTTCTGAGCACCGTTTGAATTCTTCCTTCTGTAGCAGTGTGTGAGACTGGTACATCACGGACACTGTGTGGTCCTTGACACAGGAGACAAGTGATGAGAGCCCGTGGCAGACAGCTGTCTATTACTGTCTAGTAATAACATTTTGGCCCCGTTTGTGTCGTACCCCCTAGTAGGAAAGAAAGGCTTCCTGCATGTGGTTGGTTGCAAAAGAACCTGTCCAACCACGCCCTGTTCTGTGTTCTCAGACAGACGGTAATGCAGACACACATGCCTATTGTATTCTGGATAATGTCTGGTGAGGAGGGCAGAAGGCAGGGCCGGCTCCCTTTCTGATAGTAAAGGTTGGATTCTCGCTTCCAACGACTCAGATGCTTTCCTCCAGGGGAGAGATTTAGCTGACCTTTTTTTTTTTTCTTTCAAAATATTAACATCACATCTTTTGAATGAAAGCTGTGTTTCTGGCGTTTGGCTTGATGTTTTTGTGTTTGCTTCACACCTTGTCTTGTGGCTGTTATGTCAGACTGATCTGGAATCTGGCCTAACTGGCCATTAAACTTGTGTGTTCCTGTCTCATTCTCCCAGGGCAGGATTACATGTGTGTGGCAACACATGCAGTGCTGGCGCTCTTTTAAACAGAACCAGTCACCAATCATAAATAAAGACATTGTTTTAAAGGCCTAAATGTAACATCCTGTTGGAAACACCTGCCAGTGTGGCACTGGCTTTCCAACCAAGGCAAAAGTCCCTAGCTGAAAAGATGCTGGACCTGCATCACCCCCAGCCCAGCCTTTGTTTCAGATTCAGATCTCCATGGCCAGCAGTCGTCTCCCACTGGCTTCCTTGTGCATTTCATTCCTATTGCTTGCCTCTCACTCAAAATGTGGAGTTCTAAAGCTTCTTCCTAGAAGAAAAAAGTTAGGATCTTGATCAGAAGGGTCTGTGGGGGCACCGGTTTTTAAGGCCAGAGACCTGTGACACCCAGAGCTAACAGGAGAGGTAAGATGTCCCTGAGTCTCTGTAGGTCTGGGCTTCTGGGATGGGTTCCCAGGCTCAGTAGCCTGGGTACCTTGTCAGGTGGACCACATAGGCTGGAACAGGGATGCTTATGGGAACCCCAGAGGACTGCTCAGCCTCCACTGTTTTGAGATGTGACCTGATTTTCTGAAGGGCACAGGATAAGGGCTGATGAGGGTTCTTGGTGGATGGGCAATGCTACCTGTAATTTCAATGAGAAATGTGAAAAAAAAGGGTTGCACTTTTGATATCCGAATGCTTCCCAAATGCCTTTGTCAATGTGAAATGTTTATCAGCCCCTGTGTTTTGAGAATTCATATCACAAAACAGTCACAGAGCCCTTCTGGATTGTCTGTTTGCCAGATGAATTCATTGATACACTTCATTCACTCACTCATTAGCTATTAGAGAATCTGCAAGGGGCATGCAGTCATGAACAAGACGGTACCAAATTCTTCCTGTTCTTGCTGGACTACTGGATGGTGAGGAGAAAATGGGGTATAAAGGGCTAAGTACTCAGCCACTCTGGCTTTCCCATTCTGTATGTATAAAACGTGGTTAAATTGTCTTTTCATCCAATTTGGTTCCATTGCTCTTACTTATTTAAGATTTCACATACTAATAAAGAGTTAAATAAAAAGAATATTTTGTAGCCTGGGTCAGGAAAGAAAAAGCCAGTGATTATTCTGTCATAGCAGGTGACAGCACTGTCTCTTCATCTAGCATTTACCCCCAGACAAATGACAGCCAGTTCTTACAATATCATTGTGCAGTTGGGGTCATGGGTTTATTATATTTATATACAAATAAGCATTTATTGACGTTTCTTCAGAAGGGATGAGGTAACAAACTATTGATAACAACATAGCCACAAGAGACCAATACTGAGCTTCAAGACTCAAATGAACAAAGACCCCTAAAAATCGCAGCTTTCAGGCAGTGTAGTTATCCAGACCATGAGGGCAACTGTACAGCACAAAGCAGCACGTGACAAGAAACATCATTGACAGGGCAGTTGCTCATGGGGGATGGAGCAGGCTAGTGGGGGCCTGGGGTCAATGCTGGGAAAGGGCTTCAGAACCGCATGAAGCCCCCATATCTTTTTTCTATCTCAGGAACTTCTTTCGAGTAACTTTCGCCTTCTTCATCGGAGGGCAGAGACTCAGCAAAGCGCTTCAGGAAGCCTCCGTATCTCTTCTGGTAGTCCATCCACCACTCGGGGCGTCCCACCCTTCTCATGAAGCCCCCGTAGCGCTTCTGCAGCTCTTTTGCTTCATCTTCCAGTTGGGGGCTTCTTTTGAGGCTTCTCATGAAGCCCCCATACCTCTTGCTCATGTTGTCTTCGTCATTGTTGGTGCTCTCCTGTTGGTGGCTGTCTTTTGCACGGTTCTCTCCCGTTCCCAGTAGCTCTTTCAGCAGGTCAGAGGAGTTGGCCAAGGTGTCTCCCTCATCTGCATCCTTCTTCATGAAGCCGCCATACCTCTTGGCAAGGATCTCTCCTCCATTCGCTTCTTCTTCTGGCTCCCCGGGATAAAGCTCATCCATCTTCTTCATGAAGCCTCCATACCGTTTCATGAACCCTCCATACTTCTTGGCTAGCAAGTGGTTCTCATCCTGTTTGCTGCTATCTTTGAACATGTCGATGTTATCCCAAGGGAACTCAGGCTTGGACACCTGCAGGAGATCCTTACAGGTCTCCCAGATTCTGAAAGTAGGCAGCTGTCCTTCACATTCCAGTGTGCACGCCTGCAAAGTCAAGGAGATGAGTGGTTAAGAGACCCTTCTGAACCCCCTAAAAGGTAGACTACTGCCTGCTTTCGTACACACACTGCCACAGAAAGAGGCCAGCTCCTCTCTGTCATAGCTTTCACTCAAACTGAACTAGCAATGGTCCAGGAGCACGGGAACAAAGAAGGGAGAGGGCACTAGAGTCTCGTTAGAGATCTTGTTGTATATGGTGTGCCATGTCAATGCTTCAAGGGATACATCCTCAATTCTGAGTCAAGTGGCTGCCTTCAGAACGCAGTCTCACTGCACTGTTTCTCACGGAAGATGCAATCTTGTCTGAGGCTTTGTGAGCCCCAAGGGAGAAATTTCTGTGTACCTGATTAGGGGTATTTCCCAAACATTCTCTCCATGTCTTTAACTTAGAGAGGCAATCTTTATTAACGACATGCATGAGATTTACTAATGAGTACCTCACTTACTCCCTTCTCTTTGCAAATACTTTTAACCTTTAAAGGAAAAGCCTACAGTCTCTACACAAGTTTTAAGAGAAAGCCACTCAAGACACTATAAGTTATTTGGATCCTTATATAACGATTGGTTAAAAATCTGAGACACTTTGATCTTTTGCTTTTTTTTCTTGGCTGATTAAAACAGATTCCATCACTTTGAACCAATTCCTGCTGATTACCTGGATACAGATGCACAGATTATTCATATTATTTTCTTGAGATTAAGCCGTCGGTATACAAAGCAGGTTGTTTTCAGTAGTCATACTCTTTAATAAAGGAGGAATTAGCTGCATGTAATCACACTTTCTTATTATAAAGTAATTAAACTCAAGCCATTATAGAGTAATTAAACTCAAGCTATGGTAAGCTTTAGGCTATGCATCTTAAATTACCTTGCTCAGACTATATTTTAAAAAAAAATATTCAACTGCCTGCTTACAATAAAAATAACACAAATATCAGATAACATTGCAAAATCCTATGGTGTCCCTAAGCCTTTCAGGGGGCATTGCAACTTCCTGAAATCTCCTTACACATGCCAGGCTACAGTCCCCTGATTTAGACGGAAAAGCTAGGCCCTTTCTTGGCACTTAAAAATCATATGTTCACTTTAAATACACACCTCATTTTCACAACAAACTATTTTGGAATCATAGTTTTATCCAACTTTGAATGGCTATTTTAGTTTTGTGTATAAGAAAATAAATATGTAGGAATATGAAAAAGTAAAAAGAGAAACCAATTAAAATAATTTCATTTTTTTCTTGAACATATGATTAAAGAAAACCCAAAATATTATTAAAAGCTTAAGATGTCTGAGTGTCAGTAAGATTTCCACTCTAAAAATGTGTGTTCATGACCTTGTTGCCAAAAATGATTGTCATTCATGTAGCTTTTGAGACATTATTGCATGCCGGATTCTACACTCTAGAGCACACCAGATGGAAAGTTCTAGACAGCATTCAATCTCATCTCAGCACCCTTTACCTACCTCATGGCAGAACTTGGTAAATCAACCAAGCTATTACATACCTTTGTCTGGGTAACTTCATTTTACTCATTACCTCTAGCTACTATTCCAGAACTGCTATTATTTTAACAACATCTGGGCCTTAACTAAATCTCTGTCAGTGAGAAAATAATATTAAGTATATGCTACAATTACTCAATCAAAATCCTTCTGAAGATGGTTTTTTAATGAATAATGGCTTTTCCCTAGCTGGTTCATACTGTATGTGCCCTTCATCATCTGCATCAAGGATAAGAACAGAGTACAAAGATTTAACATATCAAAGAAACTGAAAGTTTCTCTGCTGTCTGGGGGTTGGTTGCTAAACAAGAACCTCTGCTCATGCTCCTTGGAACAGGAAGATGAGCATGATTTTTGCACTTGGTAAACTGAACTGTTAAGGAAAATTTTCTTGACTACGTATTGTTAAAATATCACTTACATTTGAGTTCCCAGATCCTATACCTTAGTAAATCTGATATTATTTGAGGTCAGATTATAACTCTTATAGGATTCAATCACCATTAATTACATAAATGGTGGAGAACCTTATGCTACATGTTGAATTCTGTGCTCGTCAAGCAGTGAATAGAGCTAAAACGCCTGTGACTACTCAAAAATAAAATAATAAAAATACCGGTGGCTGTGCGTCAGGAGCCAGACGGCAGTCTTCAGTATAGTATGAATCTCCTGTGTATAAAGTCCCTTATTCCCAAGGTTGATTCTTATTTGCACTCACTGGACAAGCTCCCGATTACAGGAGGTGGCACAAAGCTGGGTGTGAGTTCTGCTCCTACTTACAATGGAACAATTTTCCTCACAATGTAAACACATAATGCTTTCCAGGCCAAGTTAGTCTCCAGCAACTGAAATAGACCATGTGATCAAAACAATCAAGCTAAGCAAACAAGCATTTAACTGGACATACTGGCTTGGATTTTAGGACCCCTTTGTTTCTTCATTTCAAGAATTAAAAAAAAAGTGAAGCTTTCTCAAAGGCTCAAGTGTAGTAAGCTGACTCTCTTTTAAGCTATCAAGGAATTTTAAAGGCAGGGCAATAGATCATTGAGAGAGTAAAAAAGAAGCCTTTGGAATTTCAAATGTACATATTCAGACTTGATGGAATTCCACCGGTGTGGACTATTGTGAAGAGAACAGCCATTTTGTCTCTTCTAGCTCCTGTATTGGACAGGCTATATCTTTGGACCGATACCTTGTCTTTGGGTATCAACCATCTCTCCTGAGTCCTTCTCACAGCCAAATCAAAGCTGTTACATAAAAGTGCAGTCAAGACAAGGCAAAGGGAATTCTGTTTCCCTTGCTCATGGGACTATTAATGAGCTTTTCTGGCCTCTTCTGGCAACTCTCTACCTCTCCCCTTGTCCTTTTCCTCCAGTGAGGAGGGACTCAAAGCTAAGGGAGCCCAGGAAGAGCAAAGGGTTGGGAGTTGGGGTAGTAGGGGCAGTCTCACTAACGAAAACATTACATTCTTTGCAGGAAGGATGCTTGTTTGAAGGGCCCTGGGCTTGGGTGTTAAAGTTGGCGTTACTGACAGCCTAGATGAAGTTCTATCCGAGGTAATGAAGAGAACACATCTTGGGGTTCCGAAACTCCAGGGGCAAAACAAAATTGGTTTATGTGGAGATAGCTAGCTCAGCCCTTAAGGGTTCCAGAGAGGCTGGTTCACACATTGGGAGATAACAGCTTGGGGATCAACGTTCTGAAGCGCCAGGTAACTTTGGCTCCTGCCAAGCACCTTCCAGCTCAAATGACCGTTAGAAGTCTGCAAGGCTAGCGAGTGAGCTTGGCTGAACAGTCCCCCTCACCACAAATTCAACTCACCAGGAAATTGATGTCGCCGGGGCGCACCAGTCGGTAGCTGCATTTAGCGCAGTCCTGGCTGCATTCCGCCTGCACTGTAGCCAGGAGGCAAGACCCAAGCGCAAGCAGCCAGGTGCAAAGCCTCAGAAACCGCGCCATGAGCTGTAGGAGAGAAGAACGCGCCTGTGGGGACCCGTTCTGTCTCTGACAAGGCTCTCTAAGGGAGAACCTTGCCAGGTGGGTGGTCGTGGATCAGGTCCCGAAGGGACAGTCTTTCCTGAGCCCCTCCCACAACCCAACAACATCCCGGGTGCCTCAGAGATAGCTTGGACCCTAGTGTTTCCTGCTGTCCTAGTGATGCCTGGGACCATTGGGTCTTCCTGGAGGTATCCTATCTTCCCGCGGGGAGTCCTGTTTTCCCGATGACATCCTGTCCTTCCGAGGGCGCCCTGGGGCATCCTGTCTTCCCTGGCGTCGGTTGCTTAGGGCAAGATTCTGGAGCGAACACTGGAGTTCGCGGCTCGGGAGCAGGCGCTTGGGGAATAGGACCCGGACACCCAAAGCAATGAGGAACCCCGAGAAAGTTGGACGAACGCATGCAACGAGGGAACAAGCGATGGTCGCCAAGGCACGGGCGACTTGGGGGCAAAGTCACTCACGCTGCCGTTGTTCCAGATGGCGCAGGTTACTGGAAGACCGTGTACCAGATGCCACTCTGCAAGAGAAAGAAAGAAGGCAAGTGTAAGGTAGCCGCGTCGGGGAGCTCTGAGAGGCGCCGGGCAGCGTCGCTGAGCTTCGGGGCTCTGTGCGCCTGCTTTGCTAGCTGTGGCCACAGCCACTTTATAATTAGCCCCAAACCGAAGGAGGCGCGCGCGCCCCAATCGCCAGCGGGCTGCAGCTGACGCAGGCCCTACGCCAACCCGCGCCGACGCCTGGCAGGAGGGGACGTCCCCGCAGCACGCGGCCCCGAGGGTGGCGGGTGTGAGTGGGCGCCGGAGGCTCCCCCACCGAGCAGTTAGGAACTCTGGGGAGGACACGAAGGGGAAACTGCTTTCCCTGCATGAATCACTTTGGTGGCACCGTGGGTGGGATGTTTGAAAGGGCAGACGGACTTGGGTTTTCGTGGTGAGCTGTTTGTTGGACACCCTCGGATTCGGTGAACCTGTCCCTTCCCTTGCATCTCCTGAAGGTATACCTCAGAGATGGCCTCTGCTCAACTATCCGAAAGTAACTTTTCACCCACCTTGTCCGGACTTTCTTGCTGTCCACTAGAGCCAGGGACAGTAGGCATTCAGTTAATGGTTATGGAAATCAATAAATGAAACTTTCTGGGGATCTTAAACTTTCTTCTTTAGATCAGTGACATATCAGACCACAAAAGCAATAACTCTGGTGCAGAAAACAGAACAAAACAACACCCTCAAACGGACAACCTCAAAAACAAACACACAAATCAACCAACCAACCAACTAAAGGTTGTGGGGAGCGTGTCCTCCAGGGAGCACAGGAGGGATCAATTTCGGGCTGGAAGGACGTGGCCTCCGAACTTGCTGTAGCCAGAGTGCTGTATAGGGTGGGCTCTTTTTCGGGGTGTGTGTGGGTGTTTGTTGAGTAAGGGGTGGCAGGGAGTTGTGATGTCAGTAAGTCAGGAGTGTGGTTTGGAGGGAACAAGGAGGAAAGCTGTCCTGGACACAATTGGCTTGTGTCTTGCACTTCTTGTCCTCCGGGAGAGGCCTGGCTGCAAAAGGTGAGGCTGGGTCTTTCAGAGCAGCCCACTACCTCCCAGGGTCTGTAGATAGCCACCAGTCAGGAAGCTTAATCTTACATCCTCTAAGCGGTAGACTCCAAGCTCTCATCTTTTTTTTTTTTTTTTCCCTATTTGTAAAACAGCAGCCGAGGTAACATGCTATTTTATGTCAGCACCCGAGAGAGGAAGCACGGTGTTTAGGAGAAGCACGGTGTTTAGGACAGAATCATCTGGAATAATGAACGAAATCACTTAACCCGTCTGGCCTCAAAAGCTGTTTTAAACCACCTCTCCTTTGGATCTGTTATTAGTTATCTCGCATCTTTCTTGCTTTCTCTTTTCTTTTAAATTAAAGATTCACCCATTGCGGTACCTATCTCCCTAGTCCAGGTAGGCTACAACGAAGAGAGGGTCTCAAGGCTTTCCCAGACATTTGCAAGGGATCCTCCACCGTTTTCAATCTTTGCAGCTCCTGCCTTCACGCGACTCCTGAGAGACGCAATCTGAAGTGTGTCTCCCATTTTGGTCGCTAGAGGGTAGCTCTCTCCTGCGTTGGTGGAACACCTCAAGGACTAGGGCTGCATCTGTTTGCGCTGGTTGTGGACATTTCACAGAGTGCCCCAGGGAATGCACCAGGGTACCTGTTTTTCTCCTGGCTGGGGAATCAGAAAGTGGAGCGCTTGTGTTAGGTACAGGCCGGTTTTGTCATCTTCCTACTTTTTAGACCCTTTCCACCAGGGTTTTGATAGCTTGTTCTTTCCAGCTTCTTCCTAGCAAAAGAAAGTTTCTGTTTATCTTTCTTCACTTAAAGATTGTTCCCTCTTGTTGCCCAGGCTTTATAAAAGAGAAAACTGCACTGCAGTACTGTGCAATAAACTGAACAAGTAGTCTTACATAAAATAAAGACATCTTTCTAAATCTGGGCATTTGAACACTTGAGATGGCTCCCAAGCTTGAAATATATGTCGGGTGGCAGGAGGGAGTGTGCATGTGCATGCATGCATGCATGTGCATGTGAGTGTGTGTGTGTATGTGTGTGTGTGTGTGTGTGTGTGTGAAAGAGAAGGAGGAGAAGGAGAGAGGGAGGAGAGAGAGCGCAGCTGCGTGATGCTTCCCAGGGTTCTTAGTGCTGGGTTTTAGAGGGCACTTTAGGACTTTGGAGAGGTAGAAGCTTAAGTTTGTCAGCAACTTAAGGGGGCTCCAGACTGCAGCTATTTAAGTGAGAAACTGAGAAGCAGAACATGCGAGAGAGCAGTCGACACTGACACTAGTAAACCAGATTCCTCCGGCTATCTAGGTAGGTTTCCTCTCGAATCTCTTGAAGGCCTAGTTTGCTTCTCTCGAAATGGTTTATGTCCTCTCCAACTGCATTTTCTAAGTGGCTTTTAAAACGTCACAAGAGAGAAGGATGAAGATGCTTCTCAGGCTTGTCCAGTTCAGATAGTTTGGCTATAGCCGTGGTCAATTAATGAGTGCCAAGTGGGTGATCACATGAATGAGGCATGAGGATGGTAAGTTTGTTTGGAAATCAAATTAGTGATTCCTCTCCCCATCCCCCCCTCCTTTCTAGGTCTGGGGAGAGAAGGCATATACTTCTGTATTCATTGTTTTAGACTTGAACAATAGCATTGATTTGGGATCCATTTTTTATCGCTATTTTTTAAATATATGGGGTAGATTTTGTAGCTATATTCTGATAAGAATATTTTTTTAAAAATCAGACCTCCAAAGCCTGAAGAGGATCTGTCTTAAAGTATTTGATTCAGAGATTTCTGATTCTAAGGTCAAGAAGAAAACTTTACCTTCTTCTGATCCTAGGATGACCCATACTAGCTCAGAGGCTAACACGAGTGACTTCTCGTGGTGTTTAACCCAGTTCTTAGCTGCTCAGTAAGGTTTTTGAGAAAGAGGGCTTGAACAAAAGTCCTGTAGGCATCCTTTTCCATCCTTTCCAGGGTGGAAGATGACTTCCTGTCCTCCTCCCCTCTCCTCCTTGCTCACTGAGCACAGTACTTCCTTCTGGCTTTCGGCTAAGACTGCGGTAGAGGAGAGGAGGCAGCTCCGCCCTGGTGACGGAGCTCCAGGCTCTAACCTGTCAAGCGTTTGGAGCTGTGCCAGAGCCAGGGAAAACTTGAGTGTGTTCAGCTCCAATCTAAGGCGCCTGCATTGTGAAATGGGAGATTCTCTGAGAGTGGCCTGTTAGCAAGGGGCATATGTGTACTTAGGGATTCTTTTGGCTTAGCCCAGGAAGCTCTTGCAGAGTGGCTAGAGTATGGCCAGCTTCAGCACGGTTTGCTGCTTTATTCTCCTTTTCACAATTCCAGAAACAGATAGGACTCTTGAAAGAAAAGGTAACCTAGGGTCTTGTCATCAGAACTGATTTTAAATGAAAGCCGTGGAGGAAGAGGAGAGAATAAAACAGAGAAAAACAGAGAAAAATAGCAAACATACTGTTAATATGTTAGAATGAAATGTTTTTTCCTAAATTTGACCTTTATCTCTCAGACAGGGAAAATACACTTTTTTTCCCTCACTTTTTTTATTAGATATTTTCTCAATTTACATCCTCAAATGTTATCCTGAAAGTTCCCTATACCCTCCCCCCCACCCCCCACCCCCACCCCCGCCATACTCCCCTACCCACCCACTCCGACTTCTTGGCCCTGGTGTGTCCTGGCATTCCCCTGTATTGAAAATACACTTTTCATTGCAAGTAATTCAATGAGACAATGAGCAAAACAAATCACATTATAACCTGTTAGATCAACAGAAGAAATTGCTATGAATGTAATCAGTGTAAGGTTTGGGATGCAGCCTGACTTTCAATGCTGACTCTTGGGGATGTAGAAAGGACCCAGAGAAACAGTGATGTTAAAGTTTTGCATTACCTCATTGGGTACAAACTTTATTTAGCAGTTTGACTTTGGTTTGCTCTTAGTCATTTTCAAAATTAAATTCCCAATTCTAACTAGGAGACTCTGCCAAGGAAGCAGTTTCCATGGTGGAGGCTGAGTCAGGAGGGAAGATACAACCAGGGACTGAGGAGCAGGCAAAATCACCTAGGTAAGTGCAGCCGGTTCCTGTTCTTAAGGGTTTGGAAAAGGTCCACAACACAGAGGCTGCACGTAATAGATACCCAGTAAATCTGCTTTAAAATGTGTTTTGGATGGCCCTGGTTAAACTAAAGGGTCATGAAACCAGACCAAGAGACCTGTTCTGGGCAGAAGGACTGGTAGGGACGCTGGTAAGGACAGAAAGAAAGTGAGGGGATGGGGGAATAAGGGAGAGAGGAATTACAGTATACATGTGGGATACAGAGAGAGGAATTACAGCATACATGTGTGTGGTACCCCTTCTCCATCAGCAAAAGCTGGTACTGTGACCTAGCCTTGAGAAGCCGCACCCTATGGCATCCATTGTCTTGTTAATTAGGCTTGAGATAAGCCCGGTGGCCCTGCAGCTTCACCATGGGTCACCCAGGACCTCAGCTCCGCCCAGCCCACCTACAACCAGCCTAGGGTTCCCACCAAACTCCAGAACGCCTGCGCAGAAGACTGGGGCCGGGCCTTCCCTTCCTTTATCCCTAAATGCTTGTCCACCATTAAATAGTCGCTTTGAGCAGAAGCAACCATGTAGCCTTAGCGATCATTTTCTCTCCCCAACTCCCTTAGTCTCATTACAGCTTCGGGCCAATCCTCCAGGGACCCCGTCCACTGCGGGCAGTGGACCCCAACACATGTGCGATACAGAGAGAGGAACTATAGTATACATGTGCGATACAGAGAGAGAAGTTACAGTATACATGTGAGATACAGAGAGAGAAGTTACAGTATACATGCGCGATACAGAGAGAGGAATTACAGTGTACATGTGTGATACAGATAGCATCGAGTTTAGAGTGAGATTCTGTCTCCAAAGAACTCCCCAAACAGAAAAAACAAAACAAAACAAAACAATAAAACCCTGAATTATCAGACATGCCTCTCACATCTAGGAAGTTCATGAAGCCTTTAGCCTGATGGATGACAACTGTGTGCACCTGTGCATAATGTGGTCAAACCAGAGGGATTTAGATCTAGTGAAAACTCCTGAAGGAGGGTATGGAAGGTTCGACGAACAAGAGATGACTTACCTCTGACTTATCCTCGGAATCAGATGAGTGAGTGCCTGACCTGCTGGCCAGACAGGACACACTAATTACTGTGAAACTCCCACCGTTCTAGATTCTGTGTCAGCATCCTTCAGTAGTAGATATTTTATGACAGAAAATTAGGGAAGTTGTTCCTAACAAATGCAAGAAATGTTAAAAGAAAGTTTACTATATTGTTGCCTGGCCAATATAGAGGTATCATAGTGGCAGGATTTTGTGGCAAAAGCTGTTCCTTACTTTGGGCTGATAAGGAGAGCTGAAGATGCATAGATAAAGAGATCCCCAAGACCCTGCCCTTGATACCCACTCTCCCAGGCTTCCTTTATCTCCTTAGGAACAACACTGAGACTTTGGGGCCATTTTATTTTCAAAACATAAAAATAATCAAAAAATATCCTGCCCTCAATCTCACAAATATCTCTGATCTGTATGAATATAACTATGGACCTTCAAAACCCGTGGCAAAACCTGTTATAATCTTAAGGAAGAGTAGATGGAACCACTATTTTAGGTAAACACTCAGCACTCCTTAATCAAAAGCTAAATTCAGCAGCCAGAGAATGAGGAAGGGTATAGTCCTATTTAACAGCATAGTAAAATATCTGTGTACATTGGACATGTGTAGCTGAACCCATCTAAAAGCAAAAGTTACTTCCTTTTTGGAGACACATGGGGCATCCACCAAGACAGACCACAGTCTGGATGATAAAATAGATTGTACACATGTAAAATAACACAAACTATAAAATGCCTCCTTTCAGATCCTCATGGAATTAGACTAGAAATCAGTAGTACAATGATGGACAGAAACAGCAAACTTCTAAATACAAACAAGTCAAAGAAGAAATGGTAGGCTTTTAAATTATAATAAATCAAGTATAATGAAATACAGCTATTAAATCTTAGAGGATATAAAAAAAGCATATAAGGGGAGATTTATAGTATTGAGTGCTGCTTTACAAAGGAAAAAATAAAGCCACTTACCCAAGCTTTCTGTTATGGAATCAGAAAAGAAAGATCAATTCAACCCAAATGAGCAGGAGAAAGTAAATAACAAAAACAGGAGGGAACCAGGATGTTATCTTTCGCACAATCATCTCTTTATGGTTGCATATCTTCTTTCTATTTGAAATAATTTGTGAAATGCCTACTTATGACATAATTAATGATAAGCGACATGGGTCCTCTATCAGAACCTCCTTTTTTTCATTTTTTATTAGATATTTTCTTCATTTACATTTCAAATGCTATCCCGAGAGTCCCCTATACCCTACCCCTAACCTGCTCCCCTACCCACCCACTCCTACTTCTTGGCCCTGGTGTTCCCCTGTACTGGGGCATATAAAGTTTGCAAGACCAAGGGGCCTCTCTTCTCCTTGATGGCCGACTAGGCCATCTTCTGCTACATATGCAGCTAGAGACACAAGCTCTGGGGGTACTGGTTAGTTCATATTGTTGTTCCACCTATAGGGTTGCAGACCCCTTCAGCTTCTTGGGTGCTTTCTCTAGCTCCTCCATTGGGGACCCTGTGTTCCATCCTATAGATGACTGTGAGCATCCACTTCTGTATTTACCAGGCACTGGCATAGCCTCACAAGAAAGAGCTATATCAGGGTCCTGTGGGCAAAGTCTTTCTGGCATATGCAAAAGTGTCTGGGTTTGGTAGCTGATTATGGGATGGATCCCTGGATAGGGCAGTCTCTGGATGGTCTTTCCATCTTAGCTCCAAACTTTGTCTCTGTAACTCTTTTCATGGGTATTTTGTTCCCCATTCTAAGAAGGAACGAAGTATCCATACTTTGGTCTTCCTTCTTCTTGAGTTTCATGTGTTTTGCAAATTGTATCTTGGATATTCTAAGTTTCTGGGCTAATAACCGCTTATCAGTGAGTGCATAGCATGTGTGTTCTTTTGTGATTGTGTTACCTCACTCAGGATGATATCCTCCAGATGCATCCATTTGCCTAAGAATTTCATAAATTCATTGTTTTTAATAGCTGAGTAGTACTCCATTGTGTAAATGTACCACATTTTCTGTATCCATTCCTCTGTTGAGGGACATCTGGGTTCTTTCCAGCTTCTGGCTATTATAAATAAGGCTGCTATGAACATAGTGGAGCATGTGTCCTTACCTTATTACAAGTTGGAATATCTTCTGGGTATATGCCCAGGAGAGGAATTTACAGCTCCCATTTGACACACAACAGGCCCTTTTATTTTATAAATACTCAAGAAAAAAGTGGAGGACATTTCAATGAAATTGGAAATGGTATATCAGCAGAGACAACAAAGCAAGGCAAAAGCTGATGTTTCAGAGATAGCAATAATAGCTGAGTTAACTAAGGAGAAGAGGAGAGATGGAAATGTCTCATTTCATAAACTAAAGGGACAACGTCACTAGGATCTCAGGACACTGGGAGGATGAGGAAGGGACACTACAAGCAGTTCCACACCCACAAATCGGATACTCTGCATGAAGAAGACTGGTCTGTCCACAACTAGTGACTTCACACACAGAAGAAATAGGCTTCAGAGCAGACTCCATCTACTGAAGAAATCAAAATGATTATTAATAGGCCCCATAGAGGAAGCACCAGGCCTAGATGAACTTGTTGATGAACTGTAACAACTTCTTAAGGGAGAAATTGTATAATCACTCATAGCTTTTTACAAGACAGAGACAGGTGGAGTACTTTTAAGTTGTTCTGAGGCCACTGTTCCTCTAAAGAGACTGCTAGAAAATTAGATGGAAGTCAAGCATCTCTCATAAACATAGATGCAAAAATTCTCAGCAAAAGAAGGCACAGAATTATATGATATGCTTTGAACAAGTGGTGTTTGCCCCAGTGTTCAAGGCTCTGTAACAGTAGAAACCACATACTCCTGGCTGCAAGTTAGCCAGGATTTGGGCAACTGTGTGCTGTGCTTTCAATCAATGAATTTTATGTCTTTAGCCTGTGACTCTATACCTTGTTTTACAACAAAAATACATAAAATTTGTCCTTTGACCATGCTTTGTCAATAATTATATTTTTTGTTTATTAATGTCTGAATGTTTTAATTCCTAAGTCTTGTCATTTAGACTTTAACTTTTCTGTTCTTCTCAGTCTAGTCTTCTGGGTGACGTTTTCCACTGAGTTTTAAAAGTTGACTTGCTAATTTGTTGTTGTTGTTGTTGTTTTTAAGATACTTTTCAATATTTCCCAGTGTCAGGCTAATGCTAAAACCAGGGAAATGGGAAGAAAGCAAAACGGGAGACAAGTGTCTCCCATGATCCCAGATGCACAAGTGTCTCCCATGATCACAGATGCAACACTCTTAGGAAAAGACTGGCACATTACACAATCAGAATGAACGGCATGCCACAAGTGCCATTCTGTGCATACAGAAAATAAGGTCACTAACAAAATGTTATAACACATTTTTTTTTAATATTTTACTTTTTATTTAGTTTCTCAACCATATACTGAGTTTCGTTCTTCCTTATCTCATTAGGTTATTTTCTATATTTTTAAGAATTTATTGATATTTTAAAAAATCTTTATTTGGGATTTTATGTGCTTGAGAATCTTTAGAGTCAGTTGCTAGGAAATTAGAGACATTTAGAGGAATTGGGTTGTCTTGTTTTGTATTCTATGCTTTATTGAGATATATGCATCTGTTGGGATGTATATTACTTCTACTTTTATAAGAGGATCTTTTAAGGGAAAAGCCTTCTTTTAACCAAATATCCCAGGATATCAGATTTTTTTTACATGTTAAATAGATCTCTAGTAGTATAGTTTCTGTTACTGTATAGGTGAGTGCCTTAGTTTAATGTAGTCCATGCTGTTTGGAACTCTGGAGTCTTTTCTCTGTAGGGTTGGAGTAGAATATCACCAGGCAGCTCTGTTGTGGACAGAGGAGTATACAGTCCTCTGTGACTACCTGTGTAGGCTCCTGCTGTGGGAGAGGGTCTTGGGCTCATCTGTCCTATGGTCTTGCATAGATGTCATACTCTTAGTCTTGCTTCACCTTAAGTTGATATAGGACTCTGTTTAGGATCCCAAAACCATTGTCGTGATTATTTTTACATCCTGGTTGTTTAGATTAAAGTGTTTGCTGATATTGAAGAAGAGCTGAGTTGTGTGTAGGCACTCTTAGGTGTGGAGGGGCCATGGCTCAACTCCAGTGTATGCACACAGTCTCAATGAAAGGTGCTGGCTCCAAGGCACTGCACAGGAAGCCAGGGAAAGGCATCAACAGCAAGAGTAGCTGTGAAACAGACACAGAAATAAACTAGAATCTTGATGTTCACAATTCTAACAGTAATAACAACAGAGATGGTAGGCTGGGAATAATAGAAGTGAAGATGTTTTAAAATTAAGACAGAAGAAAATGGGGTTTGGAAATAATTTAGAATAATCAAGAAGTAAAAAATAAAAACAGGAGAGAGAGGAAGTAAACATGACATTTTTAAAGGTTTATTTTATTTTATTGTGTGGGTACTTTGCAAGCTAAGGTACTTGCACACTGCATATGCGTGCTTGACATGCATGAAGGTTAGAAGAACCCGTAGAGTGAAGGGTGGTTATGAGCCACTGTTCTGGAAAATGAACCTGGTCTTCTGCAAGAGCAACAAGGGATCTTAAACTTCCAGCTGCCACATTTTCTTTTTGAAATAGGAGAGAAATGAAGAGGTAGAGAGAATAAAGGAAACTGACAGTAAAGAAGGTGGAGAATAATTAAAACAAAGCAATAAAAAATTATTAAATGAAAAATAACAATCTAAAAAGCCAAGTGTGTAGGTATGTACCTGAAAATACACGCTGACGCTTGTATGGTGGATACAGGAAGATCGGGAGTTCAAGAGCGGCCCCAGCTGCACAGTGAAAACTTATCTCTAACAAATTCCTCTCTCTACCCTACCGTGTGTGTGTGTGTGTGTGTGTGTGTGTGTGTGTGTTCTATGCATGCAGACAAATATCAAAATTTAAAAAATGTTTTAGCAAAAAACATTAAAAAAATTAATATCGTTACTGGTATATTAGCATGGGGAAAATGGTTCTTTAGTACTGATCCCCTTTTCCATCTCCTTGTTCTTTCTTCCCTGACAGGGCAAAAGATCATCTTCCCTCCCTCCCTCCCTCCCTCCCTCCCT